>APFE030947821.1:20084-72883 GCA_000404065.3 Pinus taeda | reverse complement strand
TGAAATTTGTATTTATATAATTTAAAAATTTAGTAAATATATCAATTTACCATGGATCTTTATGTTTCCATATGAGACATGTTAAATTTTTTATATTAGCTAGATTTATTTTCTCATGTAATTTAATTTATTTCTAGTTTATTATTTATTTACTCAGATAATAATTGAATTAATCAGAAAAACAAAATGCAACAGAAATAAACTAGAAAAAGCAATCACACATTACAAAAATTAATTAATCCACAAACAATTATCCATCATTTCATTATCCAAAAAATCTAAGTTTTTCTACCCACAAATATATAAGGAGAAATACAATCTAGAACCTACAACCCAACTCCCTTAGAATGAATTTGACCCAGGTAAATTGGACTCAAGAAAATTTGCCTCCATATGAAATCACTCTGAAAAAATCAACCTCCAACAATTAAATCTTCACCCTACAACAACTCGATATAAACCCTTTCACTAATGTGTACTTAACAAATCCTAGCACTCAAGCTAAAGAAACCCTATCAACTCCTATAAAACTAAAATACAAAAGAAGTATATGAGGAAGGAATAACAGTTTGTTGCTCCTAGTCATATCTCTACGACTAGAAGATCAAGAATGAATGAATGTGAAATGACTCTCTTATTCCCCAAATATATATATAAGAGAGAGAGAGAGAGAGAGAGAGGGAGATAAGGAACACCATTAATACTATATGCTTACAAGAAACCTATAACGACATTTTTGCACAACTACACTCGACAGGTAAACATGTACAAATCTAAGGTGATGTCATCGGCAAGCAAGGATCTTAATTCATGGACACTCCACAAGGTGTGTCCAACACTACTACAAACCTCCCAACCATGTACGCTCCACTTCCCCTTACATGAACAATATCGCAACATAGGCGTCCTCATGTCAAATCTAAATCTCCTTGAAAGCCTCCAAACTAACCCATGCTTTCTAGAACCCAATGACCTCCTCTAAGATGTAAAACGTTCCTCTAATCTAGCTTCTCCACCCAAGAAACCATGGTGATGTGGCGTCCTCCACGACTTGAGCTATGTGCTTGTTTCGGTCGGTTACCTTAGTCATAGTGGCGATGGAATAGTCTCGTTGTAGGGCCATCTGTTTATTATTAATATTATGCTCACTGATTACCTGTAAAGCACGATGTTTGTGGGCCCTCAGCTTCATGATCACTCCATCTTGCAATAGGTGGGGTACCTCACCAAGGAGTGCTACCAAGTTTAACCCCACTCCCTTGAGGGCACTGACAGTGGGTCTGTCGGCTTCATTGTATGTGTTCAATGCTCCATCCAGCAACACTATCGCACAACATACCTTTGTACGTAGCATCTCGACAGCTTTTAAAGTACTGATAGAGACATTGGTGGACACCGTGCTAGCCTGTGATGTGCGGGTCTGTAGACCTGTCTGGATGGCCCCCAATAGTAGCTACTACTGCTGCTCAAACTGTTATAGTGCATTCGTGGTGACATCCCATACCGTGTCTCCAATGTCATGCAAATCGCCCTCTGTGAAGGTGATTGGTTCCAGCGATGCCTTAGTGGCCTTCGATTTCTTCCTTGACCGCACTTTCTCTTGTTCCATTGGATGTGTGATGCGGTCTGACATTGTCTATGAGTCCGCACCATGCTAGTATATTTGCTCATCCGTTTCTTCATTTGTTTTGAGTGAAGGTGACCCTGCGCCTTTGTCAAAGCCATGCTCAGTTTCACCTATCTACTTTTCCATCTGCTGGATGATATCGCGCTTTGATTGGACCTTGTCAACGGCATCCTTCTTCCCCTTCTTAGCTAGTTGCACCATCTTGAGCTTGGACTCCTCCTTTTTGCGCTACACAGCGGACTTGCTTGCCCCCATCGCCAAGTCTGAGGTATTGCGCCACTCTACTGGCTTACGATCAAGTATTGCATCAATCATGTCATCTGTTGCCAAGTAAGGCAAGTCATACCATGTTTGTTTAGGGGCCTTCCGTGCCCTGATCTACACATGGTGAAAGTCTACATTGAACTCCGCGTGCCCCTGCGTAGGTTGATGAATATAGTAGGTGACAACCGCAGTTTATGATTGATAGCCATGTAGATGTTCATTTGCATCAAGTTCGAGAACATCTTGTTGTCCACGATGCGTTGAGCATCCTTGGTTGCCCACAACAAAGCATACTTCATTGCTTTTGGAAGGTCCAACACGATCGAGGGGAATTGACTATCTTCTAGAAGCCCCTAGGCTAGCATCATAATAAACAGTAATAGCCATGCATGGTGGAAGGTCTTGTTGAGCTCCTCTACTTTGCAGATATTCGTAAGGAACTCACCGCAAAGATAACGCGCCCAATTAAACTAGACTCCTTCAATGCATTGGGATGCAAGAGAGACAACTAGTGGCCACACTTCATCTACCCAACACTTCCTCATAACCTTTCCTTCCAAAATTTGTGTGGCCACCTTGACCGCAAGGTCACAGATACGCGAGATGGCCTAGCCTCGCTACTTCTTTACGAGGTTGAATTTATCTTTCATGGCCTCCATGAGGGCCAGCTCGCCACCTTTTATGCCAAACATCATGGCTGGATTTTCCCCTATGTAGGGGAACCACATGATCCTATGGATCAATCTGTCGGTGATGGGTATTGGCACCTCCAGCCATAGACACCCATTGTGCACCAAGCATAGCAGCTGCTTGATGACCAATTCTGTAATGGGGTATGATTGTAATGTGATAGTCATAGCAGGTTGAGCAGACCTACCTTGTCTATTCCCCTTAGCCACTTCGATGGTTCCAATGTAATCATTCCAGTGGTAGCTGCTCAGTCACCAAGTGCGCGACTTATCATGGTCAGCTAAGTCCCAATCATCCAATTTTAATAGAGGAACCTGCCCCAAGCGCGGTCCTTCAAAGACAATATTGTTCGGCAGTAGAGGGGTCTACAAGGGGACCTTTCTCTCATTAATATGTTTTGGCACATTGGTCTTACCCTTGCGTGAAGGGACGTACTTGGGCAACTTAGTGATAGGGTCAGCACCATGGACTTCAACTTCCTCCGCTTCTACCCCCAAGTCCTCATCATTCATCGAGATGTCTTTAATTTCTTCCTCCTCCGGCTCCATGTTAATGGTTTTTCCCTTTTCCTATGTGGTGGGATTTTCCCTCGGTGGGTTTCTTCTTGGAAATGCATGCACTGGTATTGCAGCATGCTTTCCCTTCTTATCCATTGCACTCTCCTTGGTTGGGTTGGGCTTTGACCTAACCGTCTGTTGTAATTTGGGGACTTTAGCTAGGACTTTTGCAACCTCTGGAGCATCTCCCTCTGCTTCGCTAACAATAGCCCCCTTGGTTGTCACTGCTTCGGCATCCATAGGTTTTGTAGGTGTCGACATGATGTTATTCAACAAGTCCTTTGGCAACGTCTCAAATACTGAACTGGATAGAAAAGCTTTGAAGTTTTCATGGTTCATGTGCACCTGAGAGCTCAACAACTCAATTCCCAAAATGCCAAGTCTTTTTCATTGGGCCTCCACCTGTAATTTATAGGGAATTTTAAATTCAAATCTGACTACTCCCCCCACATTAGGTTCATTAATGTCAGATTGGAAGCAGATTTCCAGGGATGTTACTGATAAAGATTGTCTTAAATGTTGGTTGCCTACTCCATTTGGCTGCATTCCTACCATCAAATCGTGAACAGTGACTTTAACAGTCACTTTTCGGCTGACCTACATGATTTCTCCCTGGGTAATGCATCTCCCTTCGCACTGTCGTGAAGCCTATGACATTTCCTCGTCCCGCACAATCCTTCAGTCGCATAGTTCCCCAACCTGAGTAGTGTATTTTATAGTCACACACCTCCTTTCAACTACCTGGAGCACTAAGACTATGCTACCCTCATATAGTCACCTGGCTGGATCACCAGTGTATGGCTTTAATCGACTGCCATTCACCTTTCCTAGGAAGGGATCTCCATTCAATTTAACCAACTGAACTGCTCCACCATTGGTAATATCCTTAATGACATAGGGCCCTAACCAGTGCATTCAGAATTTCCCTATAAATTTATCAAAATTGTTGTCATATAGCAAAACCAAATCATTTACCTTAAAGGTGTGCAACTTAATGTGCCAATCATGCCATGCTTTTTCGCGTTGCTTTTGGACCTATTGGTGAAATCTAGCTAGAAATATCTCTTCCTCAAGCTCAGCTAGCTACGCGAGCCTCTCTCCCAGGGCTTCGTGATCTGTCATACTCATGAGTGCCTGTATGCATAGACTAGGCACAATGTATTCCATGGGCATCACTATTTCAACACCACATTCAAGCCTAAAGGGTGTCTATCCAGTCAACTTTTTGCATGTCGTCTGATAGGCCCATAGTATTGCAGGTATGTGTAGGTCCCAATCACTTTGCTGAGTGTTGCAAACCTTGGTCAGTGTGTTCTCCAACACCTTATTGAATTCTACCATCATCTCATTAGCTTGTGGGTAACAAGGCATGATTTTTTGGTGATATACATGAAATTCCCCCATCAACGCACTGATGGTCTCATCAAAAAGTGTGTACCACAATCACTCATCAAAATCTTTGGACACCCAAATCACATCAGGACACACTCAAAGAGGAATTTCGCAGCAGTCGTGCCTGTGCAGTCCTTTACAGGCTATGCCTTAACCCATTGAGTCAAATACTCAATTCTAGTGATAATGTACTATGCTCCCGTCTTCTTCCCATAGGGCTGAATGGGTCCCACGAAATCTATCGCCCATTTCTCGAAAGGTTGTAACGTAATCTGTGGGTACAGAGGCAACTCATCTCTCCGTGATGGCCTACCAGTCCTTTAACACACATCACACGCCTTGTAGTAAGCTTTTGAATCCTGATGGAGGATTGGACACCACAACCCTGCACGTAGAATATTCTGCACGGTTGCCCTTTCTACATAATGCCCTCCCGTGGCACCCCCATGAGCATCCGGGAGGATACTACTCCTTTGAAACTCTAGTACATGTCATCGTAATACTTCATCAGACCCCATTTTGTGTAGATGTCCAGCAATGATAGAAAAGTTTGCTGCACGTACCACTACCTCCTTCTACTGGATGGTGTAGCCTTCTGGGGAAGTTCATGTCATTAGGAAGTGTATTATGTCTTCAAAGTGACCATCCATGACGCAGACTACAAATAGTTTCATGTTAGGCAATCCCTACTACAAATTAGTGGCCTCTTCCCCCATTTCGATGAGTGACATATGGTCTAGTCCCACGTTCAGTGATCCAGGCTTCACAATAACTTCAAAATCATACTCCCAGAACAATAATAACCACCTATAGATTCTCCCCCCCAACACATGCTTATTAACTAGGTATTTCAATGCAGAATGGTCTGTATATATCTTAAAATGTCCACGCAACAAATAGTGTCTAAGATTCTAGAGCACATATACCATGGCTAACTCTTCGCGTTTGGTGGTGGAATAGTTCTTCTCAGCCTTGGATAACCTCCTGCATGCAAATTCTATAGGATGGTCCAATTCTCCTCTGCCAACCTATGTTGGTACTACTCCTAGTGCTATACATGATGTGTCTACATGTACATGAAACTCCTTCTTCCAATCCAGGAAAACTAAAATCGGCACGGTGACCATTTTTCCTTTCAATACATCCAAGTTATTCTGACAGTCCTCGTTCCAACAGAATGTGACATCCTTTTTCAACAACTTCTCCATAGTTGCGGTGATCTGGGCATAGCCCTTGATAAACTTTTTGTAATAACCAGTATGTCCTAGGGTTGCGCACAATTGTTTCACACTCCTCGGCACCTCCAAGTTAAGTGTCACTATGACCTTCACGGTATCTACCATCAGTCCTTGTTTACAAACCACATCACCCAGCAGAGTCCCAAAAGGAACACAAAACACACATTTCTTCAAATTGAGTGCAAGTTGTTACCTTCGACAAGTATCTAGTATTAGGCGCAAACTTACCACATGGCATTTTACCAACCCAAACACAGTCCAGTCATCAAAGTACACCTTCAGAAACTTATTAATGAATTCTTTGAATGCATCAATGACTACACGTGAAAAAATTGCATGCACATTCTTCAATTCGAAAGGCATTACAGTGTACTGAAAACATCCCCATTTAGTTGCGAAGGCCATCTTGCTTCTATCCTCAGGAGCGATTTTGATCTGATGGTACCCAGAGAACCGACTAGTGAAGGAGTACACTTTCTGGCCATCTACATTATCCAATACCTCATTAATGTATGCAAGCATCATTCAACTTCCTGAAATCTATGCATATCCTTATTTCATTCTTCTGCTTCTTTTCTTGTACCACCATTGGGCTTACCCAATTAGATTCTTCTATGAGCTCAATGATGCCCCCCATAAGCATCTTGTCTAGCTCTAAGTGGACATTCTCTTTATACTTTGGATTGAGACAGTAAGGTCTTTCCTTAACCAGCTCTACGTTAGGTTTTAACATGATATTCATAATGTCGAGGTCTGCTATTATCCCCTTTAATTCTGTAAACTTAGTAGGTAAAAAATCTTGGTATTCATGGAGCAATTCAGCGACCTTATCTACCATCGTGTCATCCTAATAATCTCTGATCCTCGCGAATTTGGGCTCCGCCTTCGTACCAGTGTTTACCTATTTCGTTTTTAGTGGCAAGGTTATATCAAGATTCTCAATCTGTGGTCCCTCGACCTCGAGGTGACCCTCAGTTTTAGGGATATTAATCTTTCGTGGATCCTCATCTTCTTCTTCAGCAGACACATTATAGCATTCCAGTTCATGGCTTAGCTGAGTAATGCAATCGAGTTGAATCAGATCCAAAGGATCCTGCAGTATCCTAAAGATTGCTTCTTAACTTCTTGTATTATTTGGTCAATACAATCAAACCCTACTTCAAAGTTGAACGTCATTATGAATCCTTCATGCAGAATATCCCATTCACCTGTACCATGCTAGAGCTTTGTTTCCAAGTACCAATTCATCGGGATGACATCCAAGGTGTGATAGAACAAGTACACCCATTCAGGTTGTGGCTTCGCTCCATAAGCCTTAGCTCATTTGGACAAGTGTGCGGGCAGATCATCCTTCCTATCATGTTTGTCTGTCATTCATACCTTCAGCTTCCTAAAGCATGTTCTCATCATCCTCCTATATGTGTGCCAATCATCAAAGATACCCTTGTGTGTACCCCACTGTCTTTTGGGCATAGCATGCAGTGCCCAGTCCAAAGCCTGGAAGAGTTGCTTTTCTGGTACCTCCCTCTCAAATGAATCCAAAAATACATCTACATCATTCATGAAATCGTAAGTGGGCAGATCTCTTACCTCTAACGATACATAGCACAACGACTGGGTCATCATGTTATAGCTTAGTGTTGTTACTTCATGTAGCCGATTTTGGCAGCGCTCTAATTCTTAATCAAAGTCTTAGGTGTAGGAACTATCACGATCCCATGTAATTCATCCATCCACTGTCGCATTCACCCAATCTTGGTCTCATGCTGTTATTTTTATATGCAGTCCAAATTGTCATCGCTCTCATAATCGCAGACTGGTTTACTATAGCGTGATCCTTTAGTAGGATATAGGGGTACTATTACACAAAGAAATTTATTTTTAAATATTATCTTCAGCCTCTTTAGGTTGATTACCCCATTCATGTCAATAGCCCAATCAATGCCAAGGAGTGCAAGGTAGGGGTTGTTGTCTTCCACAATTTCTATTACTTCAAAGTCAGCCAATGTGCTCGTGCCTTCAATATCTAAAATTACTCCTTGGAGCCATCCCATGGGGATGATCTTCTATAGATTTTCCATCCGTAACTAAATTGCAGACCACTGCAACATGGGTATTCCCATCTGCTACCAACTCTGCTTTGGTAAAACATTGGCGTCTGACCCCATATCGAAAATAACCTGATCCATTTCATATTATCTTATCTGCGCGGTCAACCTCATCTCTCCTCTTGTCCTTGCTATTGCACAGAAGCTTGATGCAGGTATCTAAAAACATTGTAAGCATAGAAGTGTCCATTTCCTAATCAGGCTTATCCCTGCTCCCTGAGGTAGATGCCTAACCGAAGCTCTTCTTTGCTTCCATGAACATTTCGTGTGCACGCTCCAAATCAAATTTAGTCTCCTTCACCAGAGATTTGTGAACCCATGCATCATCTTCAGGTTGTTTCCCGTTATCATCGCCTGATGAAGTTCCACTTCGGCACACTATATTCACATTTGGATCATCTTCACAAGGCTCAACCCTCATCATCTACAAGTTCTGAGTCGGCTGATGTGGTAGCATCCCTTTGTCGCATATCCTCGCTATCAGCGTAGGAAAACCCTTTGTCTCATGATCAAACTAGGTACAATATTTTCACAACGATCACATTGGGTTAGTGAATTCACGAGCATAGTGTCCTGGTCCTCCAAAGTTGTAGTATATGAGTTGTCTCCGACCTCTGCTAGGTCCTCCTCCACCTTGGTCTTGTCCACACCCCTAAAAGCCTCTTCACACCATCCCAACGCTCTGGCCAGGGGGGCTGCATTTCTACCTGAACCCTATAGGCAGGAGTTTTTTCCATCGTCAATTCATAACTTTTATAGTTGTGCTCATCACGCCCTACTAACCTATAGAAGTTGCAGAACAATTGTTGCGATGTTTTTACAAACTTCTATAGAAAATTACAGTTATCCATCATATGTTTCCCTGCTACCTGACATATAGCACACCACAACACAAGCCCCGTGCTCAGTCCTACTTAGGCCTCTGGCCTCAAAGGAATCGATCCTCCTCTTGCAATATATTTCGCAAAGACCTGGTAGTGGTCTTTGTCATGCCGCTGACCCTTACATTTCAGGCACCATATCTCTCCGTGCACCTTTGGTTGAATTGTTCTGTCCTTTTTTAAAATTTGCATTTCAAGGCAAGGATTTTCTAGCTGCACATGGATCTACTGAACCCCCAGATTCAGATCTTACATTGGTGTTTCATGCAGTCTCATTGCAATCTCCAAGGCCTCTGCCTAACTCGTAATCTTTTGTTGTGACAGTGAAACCCTTAGGTGAGGCAAGAGTGAAGCCATGAACCATTCACAGGTTGTCCATCTATTAAGTTCATATTGGCTTCATGGATTTTACACTTCAATCTCTGATCAAATTCCCAATGTGTCTCACTTGGTTTCATTGCAATTTCCTTGAACCCCACAATTGACTGCACATCAGATTTAGGCTTACTGAACTCTTTATTCAACGTGGTCTAGATTTCTACCAACCCAAAAATTGGGTTATCATTAGAGTACTTGATGTACCATGTTATGTACCTAGGGGGGGTAATATTGGGTACCTCCCTCGGTACCCCATATTACCCCCCCTAGGTACATAACATACCAAGTTAGTGCACGATCCTGAGAAGCACTAACCAATGTTTCGCTATTCATGTGATCATTTGTGACACTGTGAGATTCCCAAACATCTTTCACGACGAAGAAAAACTGGTACGGGCCCTCATTTCCCGAGCCCTTAAAAAAACGAAGCTTCACTGAATTTTCCATGTTGAACTGCAGTGGGGGTGGTGGTGGTATGGGTGAAGTCGCAAGTGATGGTGGTGAAGTTGGAGATGGTGTAGGTGGAGGTTGCAGTTGCAGGAATCCCTATATGAACTGTACTTCATGGAGAAGCCTGTGCTACTCCTTCTTCATCACCCAATGATGGTGAGATCAACGGGCTATATTCAGGACCCTCTCTTCCTTCGTTTCTGTAATTATTTCCACTTCGCGTAGCTCCCAACATCAAGGTAGCTGCATAACCCGTTTTTCTCACAATAACATCTTAATCCAGGTATTTAAAGACTTCAATTAGTTACCTTGCATACCTTTGAAAAAACGTCGCTCCTCCTCACTGTATCTAAACGAGGAATCAATCGCGAATTTAGTCACAAATCCTCCTATGATGTGATTGATCCAATGGTTGAAATCATGGGTGATCTTATCCTCAAAGGCTTCCAGTCTCTATACTAAATCTGGGGTCCAAACAATAGGACCGTCAAGTCTCCACCTTCCTTGGCTATTCGCTAGCTTCGCAATCCACTCGTATAACTTAGCCAGAAAGGAGCAGAAAAAGATCTCATGGATTTCTATATACAAGTACCTGTCCAGCCACTACTCCTTTGTTAGTCGTGGATTTTTGTTCTCCTGCACTGCGAATTCATGGATCTTTCTATCCAACCAGTCTTCGATCTTTTTCATAGTTAGATTCTAGTGACACAACATCACACATATCTCATGCAAATTCCAGTCCCAGCATTGGAACCATTTGTTGGCTTTGTGGGGCCTGACCCAGGTTCAGCATTAGTTAGCCAAACAAATCCCTACACTACTGGCCCTTTCAACATGAGCCCACGAAGTTGGGACCGAAGTCTCACCCGAAGCAGTATGGGGTGACGCTCAAACCAAGTTTCCACACCTTGAGATAGTCGTGATGTCGATTTATACACTCTATTCCTACTTTCACACATGTCACTAAGATTTTAGGGCTCTCTCAGTTTACCCTGTATTCCACCCTTTAGTACGTCCACTAAGGTGTACAATTGGCCTTCGCATAGCCTTAACTTGTGATCCAAGTACTTCCGCACTGCTATGACAACGTATTGTATAGGTTTCCAAGTTATATTACGTGTTTTACTTATCTTACTTAATCAACCACAGTTAGCACCACATAAGCAGATATTCTTACTTGCATTCAATTAACCAATACAGTCACATATATTCACGCATCACATGAACATTGTAAATTAAACCCAAAATGCAATATAACTAGGTGCATTAACAGGAAATAAATACACGGACTTTGTAGAATACTTCTCTTTAGTGATATCTTCAAGTTAATACAGACTTTATCCATCCTGTGGACATAGTAATAGGGGTCCATGCACTCAGCTGCCAACTTCCACTCTAGGCCTCTGCGCACTCAACTGTAGAGTCTCTACCTACGTTAAGACCTGAAATACTTATTCTTCTCTACCAACACTCCAAACTTGTCTACCAAATACTTAGAGCTTCCTTACTTAACTCCTTTTTATACAATCCCATGGTTCATGGACCATGGGTAGATATTTACAACCTACTTTACACTTTACAAAATAAGGGTGCGCAACCCTTTATGACTTTTGACACCTTTGCACTCCACGAACACAAAATGCAGAGACTTTACAACTTTATTACAAAATTATCTCAAAACATGGGCTTTTAGCCCCAAAACTGTCATTAGGAGAACCAGTTCCCAAATAAAAGGGAAAAATTTTAAAAAAAATTACCATTTACCTTATTTACCTCATTTGGAGCAATTCTTACCCACTTGTGCCCTAAATCTTTAGGAGTGGATTGCGGCGAATCGAGGAGGCCAATCAACAAAATATCTATTGTAGGTATAAGTTGAGGCTTTAATCTTTGCATTAGTACCTATTTTGCAAGAATTTATTTTTTTCATGGTTTCTGAGGGATTCCTTGCAAAAAATTTCACCCTTGGTCGGCGCAAGATCTAGGAACAGGACCACACTGATCGAGGTTTTTTAACATGAAAATTCATGTCGGTCGGTGCACCTATTTTAAAAACTGTTGCGACAGCACAGTGAACTAAAATTTCAATTTTCGCCCAATTTCATTGCCTTAAAACCAAAATTTACCTTGCAAATACCGATGTTAAGCTAAATGTGGTGTGTTTGTAGGTAAATCAAGCCATGAAAAGATGGGGAACGAGTGGAAAGAATGTCTGCATGAAAGAATAGATGAATTGGAATTGGAAGATCCAAACTGTTTGGATGCATTGAGGAACCATGGGCTCCTCAAATTATTTCTTACACTTGGCCAACGGGTGCAACCTGAGCTACTACAATACCTGATCAATCTATGGGACTTTGACGAGAGGTATTTTTGATCCATGATCAAGATCTGGAGCTAGAGACTTTAGACCTTTACTTCATTACTGGATTGTCTCACAGAGGGGAACCCATCCAATTGTATGGAGGCAGGCCCATTGGGGTGAGTGTAAACATGCTCCTTGCTGAACATTTCCTGGGAGCTCTAAAATATACAAGCAATAAGATCGACATCATGACCATAAACGATGTGATATTGAAGTTGTTGCTCTTAACCACTAACATAGTAGTTAGGGCTCAAGCATTACATGAGTCCAACAAATCTAAGTTCCAGTATGTTCTAGACTGCATAGCGCCCACTGTCTTCAACCGGGCAGAAGCCATGAAAGTGAACATGAAATGCCAATTATCAAAATGCAAGGTAGGAAAACTGAGGCAATTTGGATATGCTTCTGTTGTAGTGACTTTATTCCTGGAACGAATCCCACTCTTCCACTATCACCTAGCAGAGGTGAACCCCCCAATACCACAAGATCCACAGATGGTCCGTTAGGGCGAGCTGATGCACAGGACTGGAGGGGGCTAGCACATGTCATACAAGCTCGCTTTCTTTGCATGGTTGAGGCGTCAGTTGATTTTAGTGGAGGATTAGTCATATAACGGGACTAAATTCCATGGCGATCCTAACATGACACTCCCAGAGGAAGAAGACATTAATGATGGCGGTAAGAAAAACAATTTTGGGTTTAGGCTTTTTATTGTTTTTGCATATATGTATTCATGACATCTTGATTTTGTAACTACAGATGTTGGACCAGAAAGACTAGTGGGGATGTCCCCTATAACTAGACGTGTAGCTCGATAGTTCGAGGTTGCTCCTCATCAGGAAGTAGTGGACAACAAAGAAGCCATTGCCTGAAATCTGGAGGGCTTGACCAGAGGAGTCCTAGAGTATGCATGGATCGAGGAAATTCCTCGTCATTATCAAAGGCACACATTGAGGTTGTTAGATCGGATTCGATGATTACTGACTCGTGTAGTATGAGTAGTAACATGTCATCATGATCACCACATTGAATAGTCCATATTTTTAGCGTTGACACTTTTGAGGCCTGCGAGGCACAAATGTATTCAGAATACATATATTATTTTTTGGATGTTGATGTACTACACTCAAACATTATCGAAATATATATCTATCTATCTATCTATCTATATATATATATATATATATATATATATATATTTATATATATTTATATATATATATATATATAATTCTATATTTCATGTTTATTATAATACAATGTTTTAAAACATAATTATCCAATGCCTCTGTTAATAGGAATGTCATGATATGTGATATAATGAAAATTTCTTTCCAATAGATGGATACGCAAATACATTTTCAATATCTAAGGGTTTCTGACAAAATATTTCCCATTGAGCTAAAGAAGAAAAAGTTGTGAATCAAGGTTAACAACCATTTCTCGAATGTCAAGAGCAATGGCCTCTGACAAGAGTTCGATAACCACGCTATATTCAACAATGTTATTAGTTGTTTGACCCAAACAAATACCTTGAATATGAATCAAATCACCATGAGGGACATAAATAGCCCATGTCGTGGATGATAGATTCCAGGTACTATGGTAAGCACCATCAACGAAACCAATGTAAGGAGTCACAGACATCTGCAAAGAAGGTGAAGACATAATAAGCAGGAAAACTGCTTGAAAAGACACACCAAACCAAACTGCATTGGAGCTCCACCGTTAACATGGCATGTAAACATTGACTCGGCCAAATAATAGAGTAAAAATCATAAAATTTTGTGCCCCCATGCCCCCTATGTGAGTGATGGTTATGAGTCATAAGATGGAAACCCCATTGCAATAATGGGCAAACAATAAAGACTCAATGAAAAAGGCACATGAAAGGAGGGAAGGAAAACCTAAACTCATGATGAGGAAAAGGTTCCCCTAGCATGACTCATCGAGATCTAGAAAAGACTCCACTTGGATTTTATGAGATCCTAATCAAACAACTTGATGTGGGAAAGGGGTTGCTTATTTTTAAATGAGGTTGATACAAGAACATCTATTACACTTTTTAACGAGGGTGATACAAGAACAAACTATCCTCGGATTCCTTGATTCATTTTTTAATGAGCTTGACACAAGACAAGGAACTATGCTCGCACCCCTTGTTTCATTTTTAATGAGCTTGACACAAGGTAAGGAACTATGCTTTGCACCCCTTGTTTCATTTTTTAATGAGATTTACATAAGGTAAGGAACTATGCTCCGGCATTGTTTAAGGACCAGGCGAGAACATGGCTCCTAAGAGGTCCTCACTCTATGGGAGAACCATGCTCTCGGAGGAATACATGTTAACCGGTACCAATGACATATCGAGTTCCAATTCCCCCAGTACATAGTTTACTATACCATCTATGTGATCATTAGTAGATATGAAAACGGAACGGGTAGCCACATAACTGACCTATGGCGGGGAAGGTACTTCTTGCAGACAAGAGACAATAGGGGACAATGGTTGAAAAGGAGGCACTTGGTGACCAATGAACAAAAATTGATCAATGGTCACTATTCTCCCTTTGTGTGGAAAACAAACCACATGGAAAAGCAAAGAAGCAAGAGCTCCCATGTCATAAACATAGTCTTGTCCAAGGAGAAGATTGAAATATAATGGACCTTGGACTACCATTACGTCTATATAGATGGTCTTTCCTCCCAAAGTAATTGGGAACTTTGAAAGGATACCTAAGGGTTGACTAGTTCCTCCGTTGAAAGCCAACATATTATGGGTGATAGGCACAAGTTGTGGGGAACCCAAAGCTTTCCAAGTAGTAGAAGACATGATACTAATAGACGTGCCTTCATCTGCAATAGTGCCATGTACTACCATATGATAGGCTTGTACTATGATCTGGAAAGGCACATAAGACGAAAGGTGAAAAGTAGTCAATGGACTCCAATCAAAAGAAATGACAGAACTACTTGGTGGCGGTTTCATATGATTCCCCCCATGTTCTGTAAGAAGAGGAGAAGGACTCTCCTAAGAAACTAAGATGGGAGGTCCATTCTTCAATTCATGATAATCTGAGGAGACGAGAAGCACATGAGCAATATGATCACTATTCGTGTCGGGAACAGAGTGAACAACTAAAGGTGGATTCAGGTTGATACTCGTTTCGATAAATGGTTGGTCGGGAACAGACACAAGAGAGTCACGCTCAGGAAGAGTGGGATGGGCAAGATATGAATCCAATTCAATATCTTTACCAACTAGGAGAGGTTTAGAAGAAAGCCTTTGATAACCAATAGGAAGTTCGAGTTTAGGAACTGTAAGGTTTTCCAAAACTTTGGAAGCTTTATCCCTAATAGGGAAAAGGTGAAGAAGATGCTCTCCTTCACATAACTTACAGGGGAATTTAATTTTTCTGTTCTTCTTACCATCGCTAGCATCGACATGATCACCAGAGGTAGATGGGGATGGTTGATCTATATTTTGAGACCATACCTCTAAGACTGTGGGAATACCAGGACAATCTCAAAGAATATGGTCACCATTACATAACCTACAAGGGAATTTTACCTTCCGCAAAGGATCAGAAGATTTGTCAACGGGAAGTGCATTTGGAGTACCAGCTGCATGGTTGGCCTCTCTTTTATTTGACTTCTTCTTCTTTGTCTTATTCTTCTTCTTCTTAGCCTCCTGGTTACTAGATTCCAAACTTTCACTAGGCGAAGTAGAAGAGGAAGATGAAGAAATAGGGGAGAAGGTGAGAGATCAACCTTAGAATCAACGTGATATAGCTCAAATGAAAGCGATGATTGGATAGGAGTCGGGGCACTCGGGACCACCGAGGTCAAAAATAACTATATAGGCAAACCAATGGTCAACCTAGGGAGGGACAACATTTCCATAGAAGGAGCATCAACATTTCCAAAAGAAGGAAAAGGACTAGGATTTCCATCCGAGGGGAATCCTTTACTGGTGGACTCTAGAAATGTCGCTATTGGAATCAACCCTTAAAGAATAACTAAGGAAGATATCTTTAACTAAGAATATTTTGTGGCCAGATAATTTTAAGACACTGAAACAGAGATTTGCCTTCTCATATTTTAAGAGTCGAGAAAAGAGCAAAAGGTCACTCTAGTCACTTTCGGAGTTAACGAGCTCGAAAGGATAAGTGCTTGATGATATTTTAAATTTAAAGAGTCAAAAAGACCAAAATGATTGCTCAAGATAATCTAGGAAAAAGGGATACCAGGTAACCGTGAATTGTAGAATACCTCTTAGTGCACTGAGAAGCATGGGCAGACGATCTCCCCGAATGTTGTGTTCGGTGTATCACATTTTCAAGGTGGTTGACTCAACTTACTATAGATAAAGGATTGCAAACCTAGTGGGGTCTCCCTTTATATATGAGATGGTATGGGGAGTACAAGTCTGTACTAACATTGTCTAATGCCAAAACAAATGACAGTTGTTAGGTTTAAAGACACTGGAACACATCTCTAGCCTATACCTCTAAATTTGATGAATTCTTACACTAATTGAGGGAAGATAAAACAATCAATTCAACAAATAAGCAATTGAAAATAAGATGACTCTTCACTACTTTGCTTTTAAAAACAAAATAATGAAAATATTTTCCACTTCCTACTCTTCCGATCAGATGCAATTCAACTAGTCCTTTTAACAATAAAATATTTTCATTTGATTTCATGTACTCATGATGATGCAATTCTAGCTTTCAATGATGCCAAGCAATGCAACATATTAATTAATCAAACTAAAATTATGTATTTTATTCAATGGAATGTTAAAATGGATCTTTCACATAAACATTTCAATGAATATTTCCAAGCACTTAGACATCAATAAAACTCAAAGCATGACAAGAAGAAATCCTTTCAAATCAAATGCAAAGATTCAACCCAAACAAACTGAGCAATGTGATCTATGCTTGGAAAAGAGACATTCAACAAGAGAAGAGAAAACAAAACTTTTTCACTTGTTCAATTGAAACAAAAGCAAGATAGATGCAAGGACCAAAAATGAAATGCACGAATCAACAAACAAACAACTCGACTTAATGAGAAAACAAACATTTGAATGGACAATGACGTAGATGAACTAGGGACACAAACCATCCAAAAACTCAAAAAATCAAGTAATTCAATATCAATCATTCAAGAAAACAAATCAAGCTAACAAAGCATTCTCTCCAGGTAGAATACAGGCAAACAAGCCAAGAAACAAAATTTATGAGGACAAGACACACTCACAATGATTTAGGAGAAACCCTGGTTTTAACCTACAGGCATCGACACGACTATCTAACTAGCAACAAGCGTTATAAGGGTCTGTGGCACGACTGTTCATAGGAAACTCATGTTGCTCGGCATGACTGTTAGAAAATAAACAACACCGATCGAGGGATTCAAGGAAAAAATAAAAAATTTCACAAACCAGAACTAAACTTGTTTGTTAGGTCCCTATAATACTAGTGATTACCCCATTATTATTGTAATTGTATCCCTTATTAATATTTTTGTGCCCCTATTGTCCCCATATTGTTATTACTGTGCCCCATAGAATCCCTCTATTGTTATTTTTGTGCCTCTATATTATTATTGTTAGGTCGGTTGGGTTATATTATGACTCCTTAGACTCCTATATATAGAAAGGAGGTTGCCCCCTCGAAGAGGCTGAATTCTAAGGTGTTGATCTATCTTTTCTATCTTTTTGTGAGCTAGTTTCATAACATTTGGTATCAGATCTTTTTGATTCCAGGGTTTCACCGCTACAAATACATCATCGTGTAATTTTCGCTATAAATTTTTTTTCTGGAGCGTTTCAAAAGTGAAAAAAAAAACCCATTTGAGACAAAATTGCATTGAACCTTGGGTCCAAATTTTAGAGCTTTTAGCGTTATATTTGTGGAGACATGATCTGAGGAAGTTGGTCTTTTTGCAGACTCTTGAATTATATTCCAAATAGGTGACCTGGGGAAAATTGTCATAACCTTCTCTCTGAGCATCAGATTGAAATTCCATAAGAAGGTACAGAAAGAGGACATAGAGGGATACTACAAGTCACAATTTCAAAACTGGATGATTCGAAATTACAGAGATACATCAGAGGTAATATCGAGCTCCTACAAAGTGAAAAAAGGTGTGTAACTTTTTTTAAATTCTTGCTTAAGCTTGGTTTGAAAAATTATTTTGAAGGAATTCAAAGGGCATAGTAGAGCATTATTATTGATAACTGATGCCCCAAGGAAAGAAAATGAAAACACCTAGTAAGCAACCTAAAAGCTCTAGCATGACTCATGAAGAAGAGGAAGAAATGCTACACGATATATCAAAATTACAAGACCAAGTGAAACAAATGTCACTCTCACAAAAGCTAACAGAAGCTAAGATAAATGGCGTGGAAGCTAAGATGAACGACATGGAAGCTAAGATGGACAATTTGAAGATATATTTGAACACAAATTTGAAGACAGGCATGGTAGATTTGAAGACAGATTTGACAAATGTTCTACAAGAAATACTTACTAATGGTGAAAGGGTAGTAAAGGAAACTCATGATGCGAATAAAAGAAATGTTAATCATGATTTCATAGACTCTAATGTTGGATTGAAGACCCACCATATTCCAAAAATCGATATGAGGAAGTTTGATGGCAAGGATCCCGCAACATGGATATTAAAGATGGAGCAACTTTTCAATCTCAATAATGTGCAAAACACACAAAAGGTACGTATTGCAACTCTATATTTGAAACCAAATCAGTTTGTATGGTATCAATGGCTTTGCTCTCGTAAATAAATTATCACTTGGGCAATTTTTACTGAAGAATTGACAACACATTATGAGGATACAAAAAGAAACACTTTTTTTATCCAATTGATAAGTCTCAAACAAAAGGGTTCAATAATGGAGCACATTGAGGAGTTCCAAAAATTGAACATAAGGGTAAAAAATATTCCAAAGGAGCATAGGGTTGATGCGTTCATATGGACTTTAAAGGATAATATCCAACATGATTTTCGCCTTTAGGAACCTCATTCATTAGAAAAGGCATTTAGGTTAGCAAGAAAAATGGAAAGAAAAATTATGGCAACTAGGAAGCATACCACTCACAACTATAAAGATGGAAGTGTTGTTGCCCCTAGTCTTCCACAGCCTATAAGGTTGACACCAAAACAATTGGAAGAGAAAAGAGAAAAAGGGCTTTGTTACAGTTGTGATAGTGAATACACTAAGGGTCATAAGTGTGCTGAGAAGAAATTATTCTACATAGATTGTGAAGAGGAAGAAGAAAAGGAGCAAGAAAGGTCAAAAGAAGAGGATATACTCCAGGAACAAAGTCTAGATAAAAAATAAATGAATCCGACCATATCTTGTAATGCATTTTCTAGAATTACCACTCCTCAAACCATCAAGATAGAAGGATAAATCAAGAAGAAAAAGGTAATAGTGTTGATTGATTCAAGAAGTACCCACAATTTTATCCATTGTAAGGTAGAAAAAGAATTGAGTTGCTTCCTATATCCAGCACCAGAGTGTCAAGTGATGGTTGCAAATGGAGGAAAAATAAATTGCTCTGGAAAGTGCCATAATATCAAGCTATCCATGGGATAATATGTATTGACTAGCCCAATGCTTTCAATTCCAATGAGGGGTGTTGATGTTGTACTAGGAGTCTAATGGCTACAATCCTTGGGTACAATAGCTTTTAATTTTCAAGAACTTTTCATGAAATTTTCTACAGAAGGAAAGGAATTTGAATTAAGGGGTATTGCAGGGAAACTAGGAAAGATAATCAGCGCTAACGGTATGACAAAGCTTATAAAAAAGGAACAAAGAGGTGTAATTGCACAATTATGTTCACTAGATGTTTCCACATCAAAATCATCTATTTCTCCAGATCTCCAAAAAGTCTTGGACAATCATTCCAAGGTATTTGAGACTCCCAAAGGTCTCCCACCTATTTGTAATCATGATCATGCTATTCATCTGATTCCAGGAAGTATTCCTCTAAACACCAGACCGTACATATATCCCTATTCCCAGAAGAGTGAAATTGAACGTATGGTTGCAGAAATGCTAGAGGTTGGTATAATTCAACCTAGTCAATGTTCTTTCTCTACTGTATTAGTATTGGTGCGCAAGAAGGATGGATCATGGCACATGTGTCTGGATTGTAGGGAGCTCAACAAGCTCACTATTAAAGATAAGTTTCCCAATCCTTTCATTGATGAATTATTGGATGAATTGCATGGATCAATTTACTTCACCAAGTTGGATCTTCATTCAGGATATAATCAAATCAGAATGAAGACTGAAGACATTCCGAAAATAGCATTTAGAACTCATGAGGGTCATTATGAATTTTTGGTCATACGTTTTGGCCTTACCAATGCACCTTCTACATTTCAAGGTTCGATGAATTCCATTTTCAAACCCACCCTTAAAAAATTTGTGTTAGTATTTTTTGATGATATACTAATCTACAGCAAGTCTTGGAAGGATCATGTTGAACATGTTGACAGGGTGCTACAACTATTGGACGATAAACAATTATATGCAAAAAGATCCAAATGTTTCTTTGGAGTACAAGAGGTGGAATATCTGGGTCATATTGTATCTCATGAAGGAGTTAAGGTAGACCCTAGCAAAATTAAAGCCATTAAGGAATGGGAAATCCCCACATCCATAAAGCATCTGCGAGAATTTCTCGGGTTGACAGGGTATTATATCAAGTTTATTAAGAATTATGGGAGAATAGTAGCACCTCTAACAACATTATTGAAGAAAGATGCATTTTCATGGACTTCAGATGCAACAAAGGCCTTCGAACATCTTAAAGAGGCAATGTGCCAAGCACCGGTCTTAGCTACACCAGACTTCACAAAAACCTTTATTGTGGAATGTGATGCTTCAGGAAATGGAATTGGTGCTTTTTTAATGCAAGATGAAGGACCCATTGCTTTTTAAAGTCGTCCAATCAAGGGAAAGTTTTTACACAAAGTTATTTATGAGAAGGAAATGTTGGCAAGACTACATGCACTTAAGAAATGGCGACCCTACCTAATGGGAAAACACTTCAAGGTAAAAACAGATCATGATAGCTTTAAATACTTTCTAGAACAAAGATTATCCTCTGAAGAGCAACAAAAGTGGGTCACAAAGATGTTGGGTTATGACTTTGAAATCATCTACAAAAAAGAGAAGAAAAATGTGGTGGCAGATGCATTCTCAAGAAAGGATGAAGATGTGGAAGCATTGTTGTGCGCCATTTCTATTATCCAACCAGATTGGATAAACGAAGCAAGGGAGGAATGGAAGAATGATGAAGAAGTGTGGGCACTTATTCAAAAGTTAAAACAATATTCTAGTACATCTGATACATTTAGCTGGCAAAATGATTCGTTATGGTACAAGGACACTTATACCTCTGTAAGAATTCTCAACTCAAGCAAAAAATTCTTATGGAATTGCACACTTCCCCCTTGGGAGGGCACTCAGGATTTTAAAAAACTTACCATAGGGTTAAGAAGGAATTTTTTTGGGATGGCCTTAATTTGGATATTCAAAAGTTTGTTGTGGAATGTTTGGTTTGCCAACAAAATAAAGTTGAAACAATTAAGACCCCGTGTCTATTACAACCTTTATCCATTCCAAGACAACATTGGGAGGAGGTTTCAATGGATTTTATCACAGGTTTACACAAGTCTAAGGGAAAGAGTGTCATCATGGTGGTAGTTCACAAACTTACCAAGTATGCACACTTTTGTGCATTATCACATTCATTTAAAGCCAGTACAGTTTCTACTACATTTATGGAAACAATTCAAAAGCTACATGGAAACCCAAATATTATTGTAAGTGACAGAGATCCCATTTCCACTGGAAATTTTTGGATAGAATTATTTTCTTGTCTCGATACTCAGTTAGCTCGTAGCTCATCTTATCATCCTCAATCTGATGGGCAAAATGACATAGTAAACAAATGTTTAGAAGGATATCTTCGTTGCTTTGTATCTAATAAACAGACACAATGCGTCAAATGGTTGCCTCTGGCTGAATGGTGGTATAACACTTCCTTCCAAACAACAACAAAAATGACCCCATTTATGGCACTTTATGGATATCAGCCACCATCCATCACATCATATTCAAAATAAAATTCTAAGGTTCAAGCAGTGGAAGATCAAATTGAGCATCAACAATTCCTCCAACTCTTAAAGGATAACCTTGTGTTGACACATAATAGAATGAAACGACAAGCAGATCAACATCGCAGGGAAAGAAGTTTTGATCCAGGTGATTAGGTATTCCTACAGCTACAACCATATAATCAAATGTCCTGAAGCAAGCTAAGAAGGATAATAAATTATCACCAAAGTATTATGGTCCGTACAAGGTCTTGCAAAAGATTGGTACTATGGCATACAAATTGGAGCTTCCTGTAGCTTCTTGAGTGCACCCAGTTTTCCATGTTTCATGTTTAAAGAAGGTTATAGGCGACAAGCTCCCAGTTCAAACAATATTTCCAGAACTTGACGAGGAAGAAAAATTTATATTGGAACCGGAAGCAGTCACAGAAACGAGAACTTGACAGCTATGAAATCGATCAATTTCAGAGTATCTCATCAAGTGGAAGAACATATCTGCTAAAGATTCCACATGGGAGGAAGAGAATTTTATACAGAAGAATCTAGAACTACTCAAGCATTGAGGACAACACTTTTTGAAGGAGAGGGGCATGTTAGGTCCCTATTATACTAGTGATTACCCCATTACTATTGTAGTTGTATCCCTTATTATTATTGTTGTGCCCATATTGCCCCCATATTGTTATTATTCTGCCCCATAGAATCCCTCTATTGTTATTTTTGTGCCTTTATATTATTATTGTTAGGTCAGCTGGGTTATATTGTGACTCCTTAGACTCTTGTCTATAGAAAGGAGGTTTTGTCATTTGAATCATCAAAGAATATTTCATTTGTGTAATGTAAATGAGATTGCCCCCTCGAAGAGGCCGAATTCTAAGGCGTTGATCTATAGCTGGTTTCATAACACTATCACTCTAAATTCAAGAATCAAAGCAGTAGATGACTTGAAGTACATATTACCAAAGAGAAAGAGTGAAACAAGAAAAGTTTTCACAAACCATGAAATTAAAAACAATCCAAAGAGAGGGATGGGTCCTCGGTATGGTCGCCAATTTTTGGAGTAGGAGTATCCTCTTTGTGGATAGAGACGATCCCTCTTTCCCAAGAGAGTGGTTCTAGCCACAAAAAAGACAATATAATGTAAAAATCCTTAGATTAGAATCGAATAAGAGGGCCTACCTCTTATAATGCTAATCTGCTTGATGGTGATCTTGATTCCTTGCTCCAGCATCCTTTTGTTCCTTTCGTTCAAATACCTGAAACAAACATGCAAGAAACAACAATAAACATGATGGCATAAAATCAAATTCAATATACTTAAATGGTCAAGGAGTCCTAAGCTATCAAACGTAATACTATGCATGATATAGGAAATAAAAAATTAGTTGTATTAAAATAAACTTCAAAGAGAAATACAACCGAAGCCTTGACATTGCAAGTTCCCTTTGGCGTGTTCGAGTTCCATCACCACTATAAGCATATCATGATTCACCATCAAAACAATGGAAGTTCAAGCCCTCTTCCCCTTTTCTCCAAACCAAACACTACAAGCTTATTCTCCCTTCACACACATTCTCAAAATGGTTATCAAGAGTTTCAGATTATTTCAGCCCTTTCATTCGCTAGCTGAGGTTGTAAAATGAGGAGTTTATATAGCTTTGATAGAGGGGAAATGTGTTGATATTGCAACAAGATGATGGAACTTAGTGAAAAGAGTCGCCTTCACTAAGTGGGCCCGCAGGCAAATTATGGCGCAAAGTCTATTTTTAGACTATGTATATTTTTAGACATATGGATCATGTCTATGAGTTATAGGATGTTGTTTATGGATGATTGGTCAAGTTGGAAAAAATAGATGGACTTCTATTTTTAGACAACAGCGGTGACACTGTCAAGTCTAATTATACAGAAATCAAATATTATTAGCTTATAATAATATTTAGACTATAAACTTTATCTTATTCTCTTGGAGCACTTTATTTTGAGCTACAGATGTGGCACATGCAGTTGTCACAAGGAAATATGCTTTCTTTGTGGGTCAGTTGAGTTGTTGCATGCATGAATTCAGTTAGAACTCAATCAGTTGAGTTTGGTGGAGTTGATTGTGAGTTGATGGAGTTGTGTTCAGTTGACTTGGTTCACAAGATAATGTATTAGTCTAACGTATAAATAGACTAATGATGAGTTGTCTAAACTATTATTTAACTCATAATGCCAACTAAAGAATACATCAGTGTAACTCAGTTGCATGTCAGTGGCCATGGTCCAGTCAGCAGGGATAGTGTTAGAGGATCAGATTTGCTATCAGTTGGGACTACTTAGTTGTGCATGAGGATTTGCACAATCAATGAGATTGAGTTATGCAACGGAAATGGGGGCCAAAAAATTTACAAGTATTATTAGCCTTCTTACGTGATTCCTAGTGTGAGTGCATTCTTTGAGGGTAAATACGAGTTTGGTTCAACCATTCTCATCCATTCTTGTGCAGGTATTGAGCAGTGGAGGCAGGCAAGCAGTGGAATAGATTTGGAGATCAGATCTGAGCTGTATTGTGTGTAACAGGTGCAGATAGTGCTGGATACTTGTGAGAAGTATTGACTATTGTAATGTTACATGTTCTCAATCATTAATATACAGATAGTGTGAGGTTTTCAGCTATAAGCTTTCCCCGGGTTACATACTATGTTAATGTGTGCATGCTCTTGATGTTTTATTGTTATTGATGTTGCTATATTGATGATCAACGTAGAGGAGCTTATGTATTGTGTATGTATTCCTCAATAGTACATGATCAGGATAATATCCATTGAATATGTGTTTATTATTCAAAATTTCTACATGGTATCAGAGCTGCTGATCATCAGATCTACTATTCAGGAAGTGTTTGCATTCTATTTCTTCACGCAGAGTCTGTAATCGGGCCAGGTAGCCTCTGGATTCATCCTTCCTTTGGAAGGTGAGATATATGGTGAATGCCCATACAGTCGATCTCTGTACAAGAAATGCCTTGTTCTCACGAATTCTAGATCAGAAGTGGTTGAGTTGGTTGCTGGTGGAATTTGAATTTGCAGCAGTGTTTTCTTGGTGTCAAAACTAAGATGTCTTTCAGAGGATTGCAATTGGAGTATACCCTTAAGGGCAATACGAACTATATTTCATGGAAGGACAGGATGGAGGTAGTATTGGATGATAACGGGCTGAAGGATTTCATAGAGATGGATTTCCCAAAGCCTACTGATGCTACTCAAGCTGATGCTTGGCAAACGAAGACCGCAAAATGTTGAAGGATTCTATTGGAGGGCGTGAAGGATCACATTGTGTCCAGCCTCCATGGAAAGGCTACTCCATATTTGATGTGGAAATCGTTAACATAATTATTCCAAAGAAAGAGTGATTAGAGGAAGCTGGCGCTCAAAGATAAACTTAGAAACATCAAATGCGAGAAGGGTGACAGTATGCCCAAGTATCTCACGAAGTTCACTCAATGTCGAGATGAGCTGGGAAGTGTGGGGGTTACTATCGATGATGAGGACTTGCTGAGCTTGGCTCTCCTTGGTCTTCCGAAGAGTTGGCATTCCTATTAGTACTCTGTCAATGGTCAGGAGAAATTTCCAGGATGGGAAAGACTATGGTTAGATCTTGTCCAGGAGGAGATCAGGCGGAGTACCAGGGACAAATCTTCATTAAAGGGAGCTGATGAAGAAAATTGCACTTTGGCTGCCAAAGCAAAGAAAGGGAAGAGCAAGAAAGCTTCTTAGTCTGGTGCGAAAGGCAAGAAGCAGGACATGTCCAAGGTGAAGTGTTTTCACTATCACCAACACGGACACTATGCCTCTAATTGTCCACAGAAGAAGAAGAACAAGCAAGCTGCTGGATCTGCAGCAAGAGAGGATCTAGCCTCACAGTTTGAGCTTGTTTTTTCATTAATCGCATGCTTGGTTTCAAGTGTGATGGGATCAGTTTAGTTCTTGGGCAGTGGTGCGTCTTTTCACATGACGGGAGATAGAGATTTGTTTTATGATCTGGAGGAAAAAGATCTTGGAGTGCACATCGAGATGGCGATGATGGTAGATACAGTGCAACCGGTATTGGTACCATTTCCTTTGAGAGGGAGTCTGGTAAATCCTTCATATTGAAGGAAGTCATGCATGTTCCAGGATTGAAGAAGAATCTTATCTCTGTGGCGATGTTAGAAGACAAGGGGTGTGATGTTGTTTTCAGCAAGGGAAAATCTTTCTTGCACAACAAGACAACTGGTGAGACCCGGAAGACAGGTGTTCGAGTAAGGAACCTTTATCAGTTGCATGTAGATGGATGCGTAGCAATGGCAGGCAAGGTAGAAGGATTGGTGAGACGAGATGATGGCGAGTTGTGGAATAGGAGATTGGGTCACCTTCACCATGCAGCCTTGAAGATACTGCAATAGATCACTATAGGGCTTCCTAAAGGCACACTTGCATAGTCATATCAGTGCAAGGGGTGTACTTTGGGGAAGTTTGTGAAAGCCACTTTTCACAAGAAGGATAGTCATGCCACGATGATCCTTGAGAGAATTCACATAGATGTGTGTGGACCTTTCTCAGTTTCTTTGACAACAAAACACAGGTATTATGTGATTTTTGTTGATGATTTCTCTCGTAAGTGCTGGATCTTCTTCATGCAGAAGAAGAGAGAGACATATTCAATTTTTTGTGAATTCAAAGCACTGGTCGAGAAGGAGTTGGGGAAGAAGGTGAAGGCGCTTAGGAGCGGTAATGGTGGTGAATACATCTCGGATGAATTCAAGGATTTTTGAAAGGCAGAAGGGATTCAAAGAAAGCTCATAGCTCCCCATAACCCACAGCAGAATGGGGTAGCTGAGCAGAAGAACAGAATGATCGTGGGTGCTGCACGGGCGATGTTGCATGATCAGGGCCTACCCCTTCACTTGTGGGCGGAAGCATGCAATACAACAGTTTATGTGTAGAACCATTGTCCTCATAAGATACTTGGCATGAGTACACCCGAGGAGGCTTATTCTGGTAAGAAGCCTGATCTTTCTCATTTGAGGATTTTTGGTGCTAACATTTACATGCATGTGACGAAGGATTCCAGGAAGAAGTTGGAGCCAACTGCTGAGGTTGGGATATTTGTGGGGTACACTAATACGCCCCACAACTATCATGTGTATTTTCTAGACAGTGGTAAACTTGTTGTGCGACGGGATATAAAATTTCAGGAGGAGAAAGCCATGAAGTGTTCGCTTGAGACGGAGCTACACTTGCATGCAGATGAGGAGCTATAAGTTCCTAAGGATGAGCTTCAAGATGTGGATCAGCCACAGCACGAGATTCATGGAGTAGAAGATACCACTCAAGCAGCGCCAACCATCAGAGGGTGAAAGCGCTTGACAGAAGCTGAGCGATTGGCTGAAGATGCAGAGGAAGTTGTAGGACCACCTAGAGCCCAATGTAGATAGAGACAGTCACCTGATCGGTACACTGGATACATGGCTCTTATGAGTAAGCGTGTTGTGACTGAGCCATCCTCTTTCGAGGAAGCTGTGGAGGATCCCGCATGCGTAGATGCCATGGCGGAAGAGTATGATTCTAATGTCAGAAACAGTGCATGGGAGATTGTTCCTAGACTAGAAGGGAAATCAGTGGTGGGTTCAAGATGGATCTACAAAGTTAAGCAGGCAGCTGATGGGAGTGTGGAGAAGTACAAGGCAAGATTTGTTGCTCGAGGCTTTTCACAGATATAGGGGATCGATTATGAGGAGACATTTGCACCTGTCGCAAGGTATTCTTCCATACGGACGATTCTTGCTCTCTCAGCGCAGATGGGATGGCACATTCATCAGATGGATGTGAAGACTACGTTCCTCAACGGAGTCATTGAGGAGGAGGTGTACATTGAGCAACCCGAAGGCTTTGAAGTCTTCAGCAGCGAGTCGCATGTGTGCAGGCTCAAGAGAGCACTGTATGGGTTGAAGCAAGAACCACGTGCTTGGTACACACGAATAGACAACTATTTCACAGGACTTGGATTCTCCAAGAGCGAGGCAGATCCAAACCTATACCAGATTGTGGTGGAGGGTAAGTTTCTTATCATTGTACTGTATGTTGATGATTTGATTCTAACGGGTGATGAGCTGTTGACACTGTCATGCAAGAAGGATCTTGCTACAGAGTTTGAGATGGACTTGGGCCTCCTTCACTATTTCCTAGGATTAGAAATATGGCAGCGCAGTGGTGGACTGTTTGTTTCTCAGGGAAAGTATGCTTGGGAGATACTAGAGAAGTTCAACATGCATGGCTGCAAGCCTGTTGATACTCCTCCTCGTGGAGGTTGGAGGAAGGAGGATGCCACTTCGGGAGAAGAAGTGGATGCCACTGTTTATCGACAATTGGTGGGGTCGCTGATGTATTTGGTCAATACACGACCCGATATATGCTATGCAGTTAACCAACTTTCACAAACTATGGTTAAGCCTACCAAGCTCTTTTGGAAGGTGGGCAAGCATGTATTGCGTTATTTGAGAGGCACATCGGGATATGGGTTGTGGTACAGATAAGAGGATGAGGTGAAGCTATGTGGCTTCATGGATGTAGATTGGGCAGGGAGCCCAACGGATAAAAAGAGCACATCAAGAGGGGTCTTCAGTATTGGATCGATAGCAGTTTCTTGGTACAGTAGGAAGCAGAGATCTGTGGTACTCAGTTCAGCAGAGGCCGAGTATATGGTAGCAAGTTTGGCTGCATGTGAGGCTATATGGATGAGGAAGATTCTGGTTGGTTTTTTCGGTTCTCATTTGGATCCTACTATGATTTACTGTGATAACTAGAGTTTCATTAAACTCTCAGCTAATCCTATATTTCATGATAGATCTAAACACATTGACATCAGGTACCATCATATCAGAGATTGTGTGTAGCGGAGGATCATGTTACTTTCATACATTCCAACAGAGGATCAGGATGTTGATATTCTGATGAAGGCTCTCACCAGGAGAAAATTCGAATACCACTGAGGCAGGATAGGGTTTGTTGATAATCCATATCTTGTCGAGAGGGAGTGTTGAGATTGCAACAAGATGATGGAGCTTAGTGAAAAGAGTCGCCTTCACTAAGTGGGCCCGCAGACAAATTATGGCACAAAGTCTATTTTTAGACTATGTCTATTTTTAGAAATATGGATCATGTCTATGAGTTGCAAGATGTTGTTTATGGATGATTGGTCAAGTTGGAAAAAATATATGGAATTCTATTTTTAGACAACAGCGGTGACACTGTCAAGTCTAATTATAGAGCAGTCAAATATTATTAGCTTATAATAATATTTAGACTATAAACTTTATCTTATTCTCTTGGAGCACTTTAGTTTGAGCTACAGAAGTGGCACATGCAGCTGTCAGAAAGAAATGCACTTTCTTTGTGGGTCAGTTGAGGTTTTGCATGCATGGCTTTAGTTGGAACTCAATCAGTTGAGTTTGGTGGAGTTGATTGTGGAGTTGATGGAGTGGTGTTCAGTTTGACTTGGTTAAACTAGTTGTAATTAGTCTAACTGCAAATAGACTAATGATGAGTTGCTAAACTAATTATTAACTCATAATGAAACTACAAAATACATCAGTTAACTCAGTTGCATGTCAGCACATGTTCAGTTCAGCAAGGACAGGTGTTAGAGGATCAGATTTCTATCAGTTGTGACTATAGTTGTGCATGAGGATTTGCACAATCAATGAGATTGAGTTATGCCAATGAGAATTGGCCAATACCAAGTGATTATAGCCTCTTCTCATGTGATTCCCAATGTGAGTGATTATTTTGAGGTAAATACGAGTTTGGTTCAACCATTCTCATCCATTCTTGTGTAGGTATTGAGCAGTGGAGGTAGGCAAGCAGTGGAATAGATTTGGAGATCAGATCTGAGCTGTATTGTGTGTAACAGGTGGAGATAGTGTTAGATACTTTTGAGAAGTATTGACTATTGTCATGATACATGTTCTCAATCATTAATATACAGATAGTGTGGGGTTTTCAGCTGTAAGCTTTTCCCGGGTTACATATTGTGTTAATATGTGCATGCTCTTGATGTTTTATTTTTATTGATGCTGCTATATTAATGATCAACATAGTGGAGCTTATGTATTGTGTATGTATTCCGCAATAGTAAATGATCAGGATAATCTCCATTGAATATGTGTTTATTATTCAAAATTTCTACAAAATGGATCCTCTTATGGTAGGAGAGGCCTTATCCCTTTTTGTTTGTTCCATTTTAATAGGGGAAAGGGGCCCAAACAGTCTCTCTCGTCTCTATCTTTCTCAACCATTCACCCGAAGTCCATTCACGAAGCTTCTAGACCTGGAAGCTTTGATTCCATTTTTAAAAACTTTCCAAAAGAGGGTCGACGCAGGTCATGAATGGCTTACCAGTGCCATTCGGTGCTAGGCCCAGTCTTAGACTCTACAAATCAGCACAGGGAAGAAACTAAGTGCTAGCACCAGTCTTGAAAACTGAGTTTGAATTAATATTCTTGGGAAATGATGTAAGATGGAAATGTTTTGCAGATGAAGAGGAATGTAGGGACATGTTCTTCATGGCAAGAAATCACATGAGCGTCACTGTAGAGGTAATCTAGGATTGGGGAATGGGGAGTATAGGAATACTGACAAAATGTTGTGTAACATTAATCTACCTAAATAATTCAAGTTCAATACAACGAGTATACTTTCCACCCACAAATTCGAGTTCAACATTTTTGTAATGTGAAAGAAAGTAATGTACAGGAAATTTAGATGAGGGTAGCCACAATTAGGTATATACTTAATTTCAATTTCACATTGGATTCCCTACAAAAAGGTGTAAGGGCCTTATAATATGCTATAAAGTTTGAGATGAGTATATGCTGCTAGTTGCAAACATGGTGATTCCAACTTTTGTTTTCCTCAAACAAAAATGGCATGGTGAAAAAGTAAGGACAAGACCTAAGAATAGAGTGGCATCTGATGTGAGCTCAGGTTGAGCTTAATTTATTTAATAAATGACTTGATTACTTTCAAAGCCACACAGAAAAAAAGTGTAGACATGGAAATTCCCTTATTCAAATTATGGTTTCTTTGTCGGAATCAATTCAAGTGGCATGAATCTAGATTCAAACACATCAAGCTTTAGGGACATTAGTCTATCGAGATGGTTTTCTGGAACCATGTATCTATGTCTTCCTAGCTTCCTTCTATGATAATTTTAGGTGATGAGATGTCATAGTTTCTAGAACTGCGCTCTTAGTCAATTCCAAACTACAGTGATTTTCATAAACAATTAATCCAAAAACCCTTCCTGAGGCTAGATAGTTATTTTTTCTTCACTAAGAGACTAGGGTCAAGCTTATTTTATATTCTTCTGTGTGAAAATGTTACTAAATGCCGATACCACACCATTTGGAAGGTGGTTAAGCCACATGCATGATGACAAGGCTCCTGACTCTTGAGTTTCCTCCATTTTGAGTTTCCACAACTCAAAACTCTAACCATTAAATTTCTCGATCTCTATATTTCCACTGCTCGCCATCTTCTTTCACCACCAGAATCAATCTCGCAAATCTCCCACTGAAGAGGCTCTACCACAAACCCGAGCAAAATCCCTCAACAACGAAAGCATCCCCTTGAAGCCAAAACTGCTCTAATACCAAATGTAGGTTTTAATCCCATACAAAAATTACCTGCATATGAATTCTAAAACCTAGAAAATAAAAAATGCGAGAGCATAACACATAAAACACATATACACAGAGATTTCCCCTCGATCCCAAAACTGTGACTACTACCTTGATTTTTCATTATGTTCCTTTCAATGTTATAATACATATTTATATATGTTGAAGAATCCAATACCATGGACCAAAAACCATCGCATCCAAAAAACATGTGCGAAAATCATGCATAAAACCATAGGTGGGTCCGCCTAACCTAACATAGGGTCCAAAACCAAAATTTTCTAGGGTGCTACCCTAGACCCCATAAAGTGGGGTTATGGGTACACCTCAAACCTGCTGTGACCCCCTTCCCCCCTACTACAAAATCGCCGCAACGAAGGGGGGCTCCGTCCCCCTTCTAACCCCTCGGTTAACAATGTGGGCTGGTCGTGGAAAGAATATAACATAACCCAACATTCTCCCACTTGTTTTTTTCTTTCCATAAGGGGCCACAAGAGAGCTTAGTCATTTTTCCAGCCCTGAAATGCCCATTGTCTCTCTACACCGAGACAACTTCTCAGAGCTCACAAATTTTGTTAATGCATCTACAATATTCTTCAAAGTGTCCACCTTTACCAACAACACCTTTTTGTCTTCTTTCATATCCCTCACAAAGTGATACTGAACATCAATGTGCTTTGTCTTTGAATGATATGCGGGATTCTTTGCCAAGAAAATTTCACTTTGGCTGTCACGGTCTATTGTTATAGCTCCTTGTACTAACCCCATACTTGAACATAATCTCTCCAACCAAACTAATTCCTTGCTTGCATGAGTGGCTGCCATGTATTCTGCCTCTGTAGTTGATAGTGCCACTTGTTGAAGCCCCAAAAATCAGGTCTACAATAAGGGGGATACCCGCGCTGTCCAGACCTTGGTTGGTAGCTCCTTATCCGTTTGGTATAGTGGGTCCCACTGGAGATATGGGACCAGTTTCCCAATTTATGAGTGTGTGTGTGTATAATTTTATGTTTCTGATCTAACAATTCCTAATTAAGATGTTCTAATTCTAACTTTAATCTAGTGCTATGCTATTCTATTCTAGTAAACAAAAACATCTAAGTCTATACTAACCCGAGGTGTAATTCTTCTATTATGCGATCTAGAAAGATTTCAAATAACAACTGGTAATAAAGATCATTAAGCTATTATGAGAAAAGAATTCAATAAAGATGAACCACTTCGTATAAAAAGTTAGACGAAACGGTTGTGAAAAAAATATCGCATAATGAGTTATTCATACATTAAGCACAAATAAATAGCTATCACCGTACAAAAGTGCCAAATGATAACTCAGGCATTCACACATTGATATATAAACAACTAAAATTGAATATCACTTTAAGACATAAGCAGAAATGGTTAAGAGATAAAATTACCATTTATAACTAGTACTACCCATGAGTTTCAAGTGACAATTATTTATCTCTCCTTGATCTAACATCCACTAAGAGAACAAAAGTGCAACATCAGTAGCAGATATTAAATTCAAACATTAACAAATCTTGTTCCATTCATTCTTCAAAACCTCCTCGGAGGGTGCAAAAGTGCATGTTCTGAGCACAAGTTTTTGACAAATTTCTGGACCCTTCTCTAAATGCATGAGAAGGGTTTAAATACTACTAACTAAAACTAAAAATAACTTATTACAAAAATTCAGGATGCAGTTTAAATGAACATCCTTTTTCTAAGCAAAAATAAAATAAAACTATTTCTAAAATTAAATCTAACATCTAAATATTTATGTATTTGCTCCTTAATATCGCAAGCATTCAGCATTTACCTAAGAAGAGTTGGTTGACCGACTTCAGCTTATAATTGTTCTGAGATAACGGAATTAGCAAGATCTGGTGCCATCTTTTTGGTAGAATTGATCACGTATTTGGGAACCATCCGCTGACTATGTGACTTTACCATGTATGCCCAGTATTATTCCCAATTTAACTTGGTTAACCCTGAAATTGCTTCTACCTTTTCTTTAGCTTTCTGTTTCTAGCGTCGCCTCTTGCAATTTTTTTTTGGGGTTTGCAGGTAATTGAGCAATTGGAAGCTTTCCTTTTTGAGCAATTTTCTCAGCGATGCGCTAGGCGCTAATCGCGCATCGGAAACTGCCTTTGTTTCTTGATTTGGGCTTCCTTGACGCGTCTTTTTCCTTTTGCACCTTTTGGGAGATATAAAGCTCAAACTTTGTGAAGATAACGATTCCGCAAGCTTTTGACCTGAGTCTAAAACTATTCATCTCTATTATCAACATTGTCCGTGTATGTGAGAATTTGTGGCCTTGCTGCTATCCAGTGCAGGAATGAACGAGCTAACTCTGTAACTGATGTTTCAGATGACCTTGATGGGCCTGTAGTAGCCGAAAATCCCATTACCTTAGGATTCTCTTCCTTAAGTAGATCAAGTGTGCCTTCCCAAATGAAATTTGGAGTCCTTCCTTTTTTCCTCATAGTTTCCTGTATACTGCTTTGTATAACCTTTTGTTCTTTGTTCCTGCAGTTTACAAATGAGGTGAAAGTAATTATAAAAATAATGACAGGAAAGCTTTAAATGCCAAATATATGCAAACACATGCCACTTTACGTGAACTGGATCTTCGATAAACACAAAACCATATTTTATTAACAACTGGCATATAACTCATTAATTATCATCAAAGTGCGTGACCAGTTATTGGTTTATGGAAAAAGCTTTTTCTTGAATATTGAGCCAGGAAAATCTGTGATGGAATGATTCTCCGATTTGCATCACAGTATTTCAAATCACAGCATCGCATTATCGCTATATTGCTACATTGCAATATCGCAGATCACAAGATCGCAATATCATTTAATCGTTATGTGTATTTTATGCAATTTTGCGATATGCAATATGCGATATCGTGATAATGGCGATTTTGAGGTTTTCCAACGTGAGTGCTTATTAATGTCTGCGATGCGATAGAATTTCACGTCGCAATCTCGCATTTTTTTTTTTTTTGGATCATAAGAAGGCATCCTATCATTCTTTGCGCGATGCGATATTTCTTAAGGAGTGAATTTACTTTCTTCATCATGAAACTTAAGCTTTTTAGATTTTTCAAAGATATTTTCCTAAGTTCATGATGGTAAGCTTTATCCAAAAGGAAATATAAGCACTAATTGATTTTTTTTAATTTTTGACTAAGGGTCCCCACTTATTTAGTATTAGCAATAACACTATATAAGGAGGGGGGTTGTTGGTGGCCACAACAATTGGCGATTCACTTGGAAGAACCAGTTATCTCTGTTTTTCTATTGAATTTTCTAAACTTCCAAAACAGAAAATTTTTCAGAAATTTAAACTTTACTATGGAAAGATAAAGTATATTATGCTCTAACCTGTCAATGACATTTTGTTTCAACTATTTTCAACTTTGATTATTTGCTTCCTGAAGCTAGTCCTTATATTTACATTAGTCATTACTTGGTTGTAAAGATAAAACAAAGTCTTCTCTGTAAACCAGTTTTAAATATGCTCATTTGTTGTAGGTAGAGCCTCTGCTACCAGTAGGCGTTTATAGCCTCGATAGGGTTACCTCTTACCCAGAAATAATCCTGTATCTTACTTAAAGAAACCTACAACTCTCAAAGAAGAATCCATACCCACACTTATTGCTTTTATTTTCTTTTACTCTTAAAGAACAATGTCTTGGTTTGATAGCCAATTTATGACACAATCATTCACTTGATTTATAACTTTACTGAACAAGTTGGCTTGTGATGAGACCCCTTGCCTTTTGATTGCAACAATATTGAGTCATTTCCCTGTTGTGGTGTACAGTATTTGGAAAAGTCAGCAAGTTATAGTATCTATGATTATGATAACCCAACTCATGATGAGACATCTCATTCTTCAGGATGAAGTGTATCCTTGGATTGTTCCTCTCAAAGTTGTGATTTCCTTAGCACGGAGGAAGTCATTGTTTCCTTAAGATAGCTCTGGACACAATAGTAGAGTTTTTTGAAATATTGTTCTATAGAGAATCTTAATTTTGTTATTGATACCTTTCATTGCACTGATACGAAACAATTTCTTCACTAAAGGTTGTTTTCATCAAACTTTATGAAGTTGAAGCTAGTATCATATCTAGCCTAGAGTCTTTAACTATATCTTTCAATAATAAAGATCAATTTTCCAAAAGATTTGCTATTTATACAAGCGAAAAATCAAAAACTAAAAGAGAATTGGTATCTTATTTGTAAATGCCTAATGTAACCATTCACAACTGGTTTTATTATGAAAAGAAAAACAATTACTCTACAAAATAGAAGAATAATCTTCTATGGAAAATATTTCTTGAGAATTTGTCCGTTAATAGGCAAAGAGTCTCTTTTACCTGCTAAATCCTGTAACATAAATGTTGATGGACCTATGACTTCTACAATTTAAAAAGGACCAAGCGACATTCTTTGAAATTTTGTATGTTTCCCTTTCTCTTCATGAGCCTTGTCCCATTTTAAAACTAAATCTCTCATCTAAAAATCTTTTCTGGTCATTATGTTTGAATCAAAAGAGGATTTTACTAGTGCTTGATGATGAGCATGGGTTTTATTAGCCTATTCTCGTTGTTCTTCTAATTTGATTATTTCCATTTGTCTTAGTTGTAAGGAGAAAGTTGGTACTTCATGAATGTATTGAACTAAAGACACAGGGGGAATCGCTAAATGAGTCAGAAGAGCCACTTCTTTCCCATAAATTAAATGAAAGGGAGAAGTGTCGATGGAAGCTTTTTGCATTATTCCATCTGCCCACAAAGCATATATTAAAGACTTATGCCAACTTTTATGATTTTGGTCAACTGTTCTTTTGATAATCCTGATTAGGTTTTTATTTGTAGACTCATCTAATCCATTGCCCTTTGGGTAGTAATTGGCTGAATATTTAAGTTAGAATCCTATTTTAAGTGCAAATTCAGTCATTACATTTCAAGAAAAGTATGATGCATTATCAAACATTAATGTGGAAGAAATTCCAAATCTGGTGATTATAAATTGATCTATGAACTCAATGATATTTTCAGCATTAGCCGTCTTGAGTGGAACTGCTTCTACCCACTTGGTAAAATAATCTGTTGCTATAAGGATATATTTATGCTACTTAGAAGAGTGAGGAACGATCTCACCTATTATTTCCAATCCCCACTGACTGAAAGGTTGTTCAATGTTAACTAGCTGTAGTGGCAACAATGGCTTCTTTTGTCTCCCAGCAGTAGTTTGGCAGACTTGACATTTCCTCACGTAACAACACAAGTCTTTAAGTAACGTGGGCTGGTAATAACCTACGTGTAAGATTTTATGTGCAGTAGCATCTCGAGCATAGTGTCTGCCTGCTGGTCCATCGTGGAGTTCCTGCAAAACCTTTTCCGCTTCAGATTTCTCAAGACATCTATGTAGAACAGAATCATAATTTATTCTAAAAGGAATATCATTTATGAGCTGATATTGTTTGGCTTTCAACCTTAGGGCTATTTTCTTAGTATGGTCGAGGTGTGAAGGAGCATATCCGTTCTTAAGATAATAAATGATATCGGTGTATAATGACTCAACATTGTTTAGGCTTACATCGCACATTTGTACCTCTGCATATGGAATTTCAGGAATTCGTAATGCTCCAACCAGCATTTTGCAAAATCCTTGACCTTTTACAATGTTTGCTGGTTTGATTTCTATGTCATATTCTTGTAAGGAAGTAACCCAATTGGCCCTTTTCTCTCCCACATCCTTCTGTGCTAGAAGAGTCCTTACCTCTACAAACAGTCCTCTAATTTTAGTATGGGTTTTGAGTAGAAAAGGTCAGAAATATTTGATTGCTTTGAAAACAGCATAAGCCTATTTCTCCACATCTGAATAATTTAATTTAGCACCCTGTAAATTTGAACTAAAAAAGCAATTGGGGCTTCCGCCTTTTCTTGATTTGCTTGAGTGAGTATCGCAGCATATGACCTATCTGAGGCAAATGTATATAAAATAAAAGGCTCTGAAAAATTTCGAGTTGCTAAAGATGGAGCATTAATAATAGCTTGTTTGATCAGGTTGAATGATTCGCATTCATCTTGGCCCCATTTAAAATTTCAGTTCTTTTTAATCATGGCTTGTAAAGGAGACACGATTCTTCAAAAATCTGGAACAAATCTCTTTACAAAGTTGATCTGACCAAGGAAAGATTGCATGGCTTTTTTGTTGTGAGGTAGGGATATTTCAGAAATCTCTTTGATTCTGTCAGAATCAATGTGCATTCCAGATTTTGACACTATGAATCCTAGAAGTTTCCTTCACTTAATGCGAAAAAGGATTTTTTCGGGTTAAGTGAAATTCCATACCTTAAACAAGGTTGGAAGTTTTTTTTTAAATCTCTAAGATGGTTGCTTCATTTCTTGGAATACATAGTTATATATTCAAAATAAATTACTACAAATTTATTGACTGAACCTTTGAATGCGATGTCCATGGCTCTCTGAAATGTGGCACCAGCATTAATCAAACCAAATGGCATCTTTCGATATGTGTATGTGCCCCATTTAGTTTTGAATGTGGTCTTTAATTGATTATCAGGATGTACCAACACTTGATCGTATCCTGAAAATCCATCCAAGAAGGACATTAATTCTGAACCTGCCACTGCCTACAATATTTGTTCCATAGGTGGTAAAGGAAAATTATCCTTTTGGTAGGCCTTGTTAAGATTTCGAAAGTCAATGCAAATTCTAATATCTTCGTTTTTCTTTCTAACAGGTACCATATTGGAGACCCATTTAGAATGTCTAACGTGAAAGATTATTTTGGCTTTCAATAACTTATTGAGTTCAGTTTTTATCTGATTTTCTAAATTGGGATGGATCTTTTTCAATTTTTGTTGGACAGGTTTTTCCTTATCGATCATTGGAATAGTATGCTTTGAGTTCATCATAGTTTCAAGCAAAAACGTTTTTATATTGTCTCAAAAGATGAATATACGTTGATTTTTCTTCAGGGGATAGGCCAAGGCCTAGATTACTGTTTTGTGGTTTGGCATCGGTTCCTATGTTTAATAATTCATAATTCAAAGTTGAACTTTGGAGTTTTGAATTGGTAGACCTTTTAAACAAATCTTTCAAATCGTACAGGTCTTCTAACTTGACCACCAACTTAGGTATAGCATTGTTAGTGCTATCTTGTTGCAATTGTCGATCATGTTGGTCTTTGTCAATTATTTGATTGGAGTAGGATCCTTCAGATGTGAGGAAATTCCTGATATCAGGATCATCGTTGAATATTCTCCAATTTGTGATGTTATCAGGAATAGAAGGTCTAAAGATTAATTCTATTGAGAATCTATCTAGACTAAAATCTTCTCAAGGAATGAGCTTAGAAGCTACGTTGGCTAACAGGTCTGCACTTGCATTCTGGAGTCTGCGAATTGATGAAATATTAAATGCTATAAAATTCTCGGTCAGATCTTGAACTAAAGATTGATAATGTTTTAAATGACCTGATAAGCAGTGTATAGTATTACGTACCTGTCTGACTACAATTTCAGTGTCTGAAAATTTGGAGGTACTTGACATCTAACTCGATTGCTTTGTACAACCCTTGGACTAAAGCCTCATATTCTGCTGTATTGTTGGTGCAATAAAATTCGAGTCTGCATATTAACATAATTTTATCTCCTTCTGGACTAATTAGCACGCATCCTACTCCTGCTCCTTCATTAGATTTAGAACCATCAAAAAATAATTTCCAAAACAAAGATTTATTTATAGGACTATCTAAAAAATTGATACATTTTAAACTATCCGTTTGAGAAAAATTTTCGACTTGGGACAAAATAGAATGTTCTAAGTAAGGTGAATGAGCATTAAAATTGCCGAGGAAAGAATCTATTGAGTAATTGCCAATAATGCTATTGTTATATGTTACTATCTCATTTTCCCCCTCTAGTTCCATTACTATGTATTTCTGATGTAGTTCTCGTTCAACTTTTATTTGATTTGGTTTACCATTGTAGGGCAGCCACATGTGCGACCAGTCAGTTGCGAAGTATCCATGAAGTTTTTTTGACCAATCCCTGCTAAGAATTAAGCCATAAAATTCTAGAATATCAGCAACTAAAATGTCAATAACTTGACATACCTTTGGGTTGGATGACAGCCTTATGGTTGCTTGATTTAGTTCACTAATCACTTCAACTTGCAATTGATCTAGCTGAAATATGCGCACAGTGGATTTCTGTGGTTGAACATTTAATTTGGTACATATGGACTTTCGTAAAATATTCGATGAAGCACCAAAATCCACTAAGCAATTATGTACATTTTTATTGAAAATTTCATAAGCAAGGAGAAACGGGGGAGTATGAGATCTCGATCTTCCTCCAATTAAAGCGATGTCAATTGGATCAATCTTGTTGGTCGCATCAGTTGGAGGTCTTCCAATGTTATGGGAAACTTGAGAAAGTACAGGGGCAGGCAAAGGTGCAACTGGCATAGCATGTAGTTCTTTCAACATTATCTTTTGTTTATGCTTTAACTTGCTCAATTCGTAAAGAGTGATGTTAGCCCTAGTCTTTTTCATGTCTTCTATAATATTCAACTCCATTTCATCCGAAACAATCAACGTTTTAGATGGAGTTGATGAATCTGTTTGGACTGGGCTGGTTTGAGTCGCTTTAGATGTCATTTTCTTTGTTGCGAATTTATCCTTTGTTGCAGAGCTTGTACTCTTTGGCTTAGGGATAGTTAGGGGAGGATCAAGCTGATTTCTACTTCGTGTACTAACCAGGAATGCTTCTTGATCTTCTTCTTATGGGAGGATGAAATCCCACATTCCTTGTAACTCTACAACTTCTTCTTGATCGGTTTTCCCTTCAGTGGCAATTTCCTCTTCCTCTTCTTCGGATTCAGCACTTGTAATAGCATTGGGAGGCTTCGAATCCGTTGAAGGGCTTCTTTTAAAAGCTCTATATGGATTTTTTGAAGAAGCTTCTGCTACTTGCTTTTTGATGTCGACCATTTCATTGGACATAGTCTTCAGAACTTTTTGCAATCCTTCAAAATCGAATGGATCTTTTGCTTGTTTCTTTTTGGAATCTTCTTTGAAAGTGACTTTCTTGGATTTTTGTTCCTCTATCGCGGATTTCTTATCTAGGGAAATTATACGTTTCTCTACTTCTATTGCTCCTTTCATGTTTTCAGCTAAAGTTGTTTTATTAGCCCTGTCCATGAAGATTGCTATGTTCGATGGTAAAGCAGTGATATACCATTCACTTTGTACTTCTTCGCTAGGCTGAGAAGCAGTAGGAATTTTGTTTAAGATTTTATTGAACTGTAAATTTAAATCTTTGATAGGTTCCCTTGATTTGGTCCTAAGGCTGGATAGGTCATTGATTAGCGTTGTCGTAGACCTGTCATCACCAAACTTGGTCAGGAATTGTTATTGGAAGATGTCCCAACTAGTGATAGATCCAGAGGGTAATTAGAAATACCATGATCCAGATGTTCCTTACAGAGTATAAGGAAAAAGTCGAAAAATAGCATCTTCGTTGGTAACCCCATTGAGATTAATGGATAGCATAAAATTGTTTATATTCTCTTCTGCTAGCATGCCTGCCTCAGGATTAAACTTAGGAAACCATTTCTCAGGATGGGCTGGTATTTGACTCAAGAGTGTGGGCATTAAGACTGCCCCAGGGTTTCCATGGAGTTTGGGCCATCGCTGATCTACTAACAGAGGAAAGTGCAGAAGATGATCCCTACAGTTGGGAAGATGAGGGCATTACGATTGTAGATGATTGAGGAGGAGTTGTGAGGGTTCTAGTGGGTGGATGAACGATGATCTGAAGTGGAGGAGTGGATGGTTGAATTCACGGTGAAGAGGTTGAGATGGATGATGATGATGAAAGAGTCTCACTATTAGACTCTTTAGGTGATTTCCTTGCTCTTTCTCTTTTGGGTAGAGATAATTCGGTTGGTTGAATGCCAAACTTTTCACTCTTTAATCTGGTCAGGGGATGAGTAGGGTTATATTGTGAAGTCACACTGCCTTGAGATTTATAAGATCTTTGAGGAGAAATAGAAAATAGCTAAATTTTGTGAATCAAAGATTTGACTTCATGAGGTTCGATAGTAGATTGTTCTGAAATGTCAGGGTTTGTAGCAACGGCTGATGCTCCAGTGACTTCCAACTCTGGGTTTAAGTTTAATGGAGAAGTCGGCGGAGATGGTGAGGGCGATTTACTCTCAGAATGGTATTTAGATTTAGATTTACTTTCCATTCATAGTTCAGGCACTCCTTCTAGCGCCAAATATGTTGAAGCCCCGAAAATTGGGTCTACAACAAGGGGGATACCTGCCCGGTCCGGACCTTGGTTGGCAGCTCCTTATCCGTTTGGTATAGCGGATCTGACTGGAGAGATGGGACCAGTTTCCCAATTTATGAGTGTGTGTGTGTAGAATTTGATGTTTCTGATCTAACGATTCCTAATTAAGATGTTCTAATTATAACTTTAATCTAGTGCTATGCTATTGTATTCTAGTAAACAAAAACATCTAAGTCTATACTAACCCGGGGTGTAATTCTTCTATTCTGGGAAGAGCAAGAAAGCTTCTTAGTCTGGTGTGAAAGGCAAGAAGCAGGACATGTCCAAGGTGAAGTGTTTTCACTGTCACCAACACGGACACTATGCCTCTAATTGTCTGCAGAAGAAGAAGAACAAGCAAGCAACTGGATCTGCAGCAAGAGAGGCTCTAGCCTCACAGTTTGAGCTTGATTTTTCATTGATCACATGCTTGGTTTCAAGTGTGATGGGATCAGTGTGGTTCTTGGACAGTGGTGCGTCTTTTCACATGACGGGAGATAGAGATTTGTTTTCTGATCTGGAGGACAAAGATCTTGGAGTGCACATCGAGATGGGCGATGATGGTAGATACAGTGCGACCGGTATCGGTACCATTTCCTTTGAGAGGGAGTCTGGTAAACCCTTCGTATTGAAGGAAGTCATGCATGTTCCAGGATTGAAGAAGAATCTTATCTTTGTGGCGATGTTAGAAGACAAGGGGTATGATGTTGTTTTCAGCAAGGGAAAAGCTTTCCTGCACAACAATACAACTGGTGAGACCCGGAAGACAGGTGTTCGAGTAAGGAACCTTTATCAGTTGCATGTAGATGGATGCGTAACAATGGCAGGCAAGGTAGAAGGATTGGGGAGACGGAATGATGGCGAGTTGTGGAACAAGAGATTGGGTCACCTTCACCATGCAACCTTGAAGATACTACAGTAGATCACTATAGGGATTCGTAAAGGCACACTTGCGTAGTCAGGTCAGTGCAAGGGGTGTAGTTTGGGGAAATTTGTGAAAGCCACCTTTCATGAGAAGGATAGTTGTGCCATGACGATCCTTGAGAGAATTCACACAGACGTGTGTGGACCTTTCTCAGTTTCTTTGACAACAAAACACAGGTATTATGTGATTTTTGTTGATGATTTATCTCGTAAGTGTTAGATCTTATTCAGGCAAAAGAAGAGAGAGACATATTCAAAGTTCTGTGAATTCAAAGCACTGGTCGAGAAGGAGTTGGGGAAGAAGATGAAGGCTCTTAGGAGCAATAATGGTGGTGAATACATCTCGGACGAATTCAAGGATTTCGGCAAGGCAGAAGGGATTCAAAGAAAGCTCATAGCTCCCCATAACCCACAACAGAATGGGGTAGTTGAGCGGAAGAACAGAATGATCATGGGTGCTGCACGGGGCGATGTTGCATGATCAGGGCCTACCCCTTCACTTGTGGGTGGGAGCATGCAATACAACAGTTTATGTGCAGAACCATTGTCCTCATAAGATACTTGGCATGAGTACACCCGAGGAGGCTTATTCTGGTAAGAAGCTTGATCTTTCTCATTTGAGGATTTTTGGTGCTAATGTTTACATGCATGTGTCGAAGGATGCCAAGAAGAAGTTGGAGCTGACCGCTGAGGTTGGGATATTTGTGGGGTACACTGATACGCCCCACAACTATCATGTGTATTTTCCAGACAATGGTAAAACTGTTGTGTGACGGGATATAAAATTTCGGGAGGAGAAAGCCATGAAGTGTTTGCTTGAGAGGGAACTACACTTACATGCAGATGAGGAGCTATTAGTTCCTAAGGATGAGCTTCAGGACGTGGATCAGTCACAGGACGAGGTTCATGAAGTGGAAGAGACCACTCAAGCAACGCTAACCATCAGAGGGCGAAAGCGCTTGATAGAAGCTGAGCGACTGGCTCAAGATGCAAAGAAAGTTTTAGGACCACCTATAGCCCAACGTAGACAGAGACAGTCACTTGATTGGTACACTGGATACATGGCTCTTATGAGTAATTGTGTTGTGACTGAGCCATCCTCTTTCGAGGAAGCTGTGGAGGATCCCGCACGGGTAGACGCCATGGTGGAAGAGTATGATTCTATTGTCAGAAACAGTGCATGGGAGATTGTTCCTAGACCAGAAGGGAAATCAGTGGTGGGTTCGAGATGGATCTACAAAGTTAAGTAGGCAGCTGACGGGAGTGTGGAGAAGTACAAGGTAAGATTTGTTGCCCGATGCTTTTCACAGATAGAGGGGATCGATTATGAGGAGACCTTTACACCTGTCGCAAGGTATTCTTCCATACGGACGATTCTTGCTCTCTCAACACAGATGGGATGGCACATTCATCATATGGATGTGAAGACTACGTTCCTCAATGGAGTCATTGAGGAGGAGGTGTACATTGAGTAGCCTGAAGGCTTTGAGGTCTTCAGCAGCGAGTCGCATGTGTGCAGGCTCAAGAGAGCGTTGTATGGGTTGAAGCAAGCACCACGTGCTTGGTACACACAGATAGACAGCTATTTCACCAGACTTGGATTCTCCAAGAGCAAGGCGCATCCTAACCTATACCAGATTGTGGTGGAGGGTAAGTTGCTTATCATTGTACTGTATGTAGATGATTTGATTCTAACGGGTGATGAGCTATTGATACTTTCATGCAAGGATGATCTTGCTAAGGAGTTTGAGATGAAGGACTTAGGCCTCCTTCACTATTTCCTAGGATTGGAAATATGGCAGCACAATGGTGGACTGTTTGTTTCTCAGGGTAAGTATGCTCGGGAGATACTGGAGAAGTTCAACATGCATGGCTGCAAGCCTATTGATACTCCTCTTCCTGGAGGTTGGAGGAAGGAGGATGCCCCTTCGGGAGAAGAAGTGGATGCCACTGTTTATCGACAATTGGTGGGGTTGTTGATGTATTTGGTCAATACACGACCCGATATATGCTATGCAGTTAACTAGCTTTCACAAGCTATGGTTAAGCCTACCAAGCTCTTCTAGAAGGCGGGCAAGCATGTATTACGTTATTTGAGAGGCACATCGGGATATGGATTGTGGTACAGACAGGAGGATGAGGTGAAGCTATGTGGCTTCACGGATGCAGATTGGGAGGGAGCCCAACGGACAGAAAGAGCACATCAGGAGGGGTCTTCAGTATTGGATCGATAGCAGTTTCTTGGTACAGCAGGAAGCATAGATCCATGGCACTCAGTTCAGCAGAGGCCGAGTATATGGCAGTAATTTTGGCTGCATGCGAGGCTATATGGATGAGGAAGATTATCGTTGGTTTTTTCGGTTCTCATTTAGAGCCTACTGTGATTTACTGTGATAACCCGAGTTGCATTAAACTCTCGGCTAATCATGTATTTCATGGTAGATCTAAACACATTGACATCAGGTACCATCATATCAGAGATTGTGTGCAGCGAAGGATCGTGTTACTTTCATACATTCCAACGGAGGATCAGGATGCTGATATTCTAATGAAGGCTCTCACCAGGAGCAAATTCAAATACCACCGAGGCAGGATAGGGGTTGTTGATAATCCATATATTGTCGAGAGGGAGTGTTGAGATTGCAACAAGATGATGGAGCTTAGTGAAAAGAGTTGCCTTCACTAAGTGAGCCCGCAGGCAAACTATGGCGCAAGTTCTATTTTTGGATCACAGCAAGGATGAGCACACCAGGAGTGATCACAGCAGGAGTGATCAAAGTCTATATTTAGACTAGCTGTCAAAAATAGAAAAGTCAAATATTATTGTCTTATAATAATATTTAGACTATAAACTTTATCTTATTCTCTTGGAGCACTTCAGTTTGAGCTACAGATGTGGCACATGTAGCTGTCAGAAGGAAATACGCTTTCTTTGTGGGTCAGTTGAGTTGTTGCATGCATGACTTCAGTTAGAACTCATTTAGTTGAGTTTTGGTGGAGTTGATTGTGGAGTTTGATGGAGTTGTGTTCAATTTGACTTGGTTAAACTAGTTGTAATTAGTCTAACTGCAAATAGACTAATGATGAGTTGTTAAACTAATTATTAACTCATAATGCAACTAAATAATACATCAGTTAACTCAGTTGCATGTCAGTGCATGTTCAATTCAGCAGGGACATGTATTAGAGGATTACATTGCTATCAGTTGTGACTATAGTTGTGCATGAGGATTTGCACAATCAATGAGATTGAGTTATGCCAATGAGAATTGGCCAATACCAAGTGATTATAGCCTCTATTCACATGATTCCCAGTGTGAGTGATTCTTTTGAGGTAAATACGAGTTTGTTTCAACCATTCTCATCCATTCTTGTGCAAGTATTGAGCAGTGGAGGCAGGCAAGCAGTGGAATAGATTTGGAGATCAGATCTGAGCTGTATTGTGTGTAACGGGTGGAGATAGTGCTAGATACTTGTGAGAAGTATTGACTATTGTAATGTTACATGTTCTCAATCATTAATATATAGATAGTGTGGGGTTTTTAGCTATAAGCTTTCCCGGGGTTACATACTGTGTTAATGTGTGCATGCTCTTGATGTTTTATTGTTATTGATGTTGCTATATTGATGATCAATGTAGAAGAGCTTATGTATTGTGTATGTATTCCGCAATAGTACATGATCAGGATAATCTCCATTGAATATGTGTTTATTATTCAAAATTTCTACACATTATGCAAGGAGAGCAATTCCAAAGAAGATTCTACTTGTAGGGTTGTGGTGGCCAACCCTTCATTAGGACTCAAAAGCATATTGCAAGATGTACGATGTGTGTCAAAGGACTGGCAGACCATCATGGAGGGATAAGATGCCTTTGAATCCACAAATGACGTTGCAACCCTTCGAGAAGTGGGTGATAGATTTTTTAGAACCCATTCAGTCACAAGGAAAGATAAGAGCAAGGTACATTGTGACTGCGACAGATTATTTGACTCGTTGGATAGAAGCGTAGTCAGTGAAGGATTGCATGGGAACGACTACCGTGCAGTTCCTATTTGAGCATGTACTGATGCGATTTGGCTGTCCAAAGATCGTGATGAGTGATCTTGGTATGCACTTCCTGAATGAAATAATCAACGCACTAACGAATGAATTTTAGGTACGAGAAGAGCACACCTTATCACCCACAAGCCAATGGGACAGTGGAAGAATTCAACAAAGTGCTCGAAACTGTGCTGACCAAGGTTTACAATTCTTAGCGAAGTGATTGGGGCCTATGCATACTTACAGTATTGTAGGCTTATCGAATGACATGCAAGAAGTTGACTAGAAAAACCCCTTTTAGGCTTGTCTATGGTGTGGAAGTGGTAATGCATATGGAATACATTGTGCCTAGTCTACGCATAGCTATGCTCACAAGTATGATGGATCGCGGAGCCCTGGAGGAGAGGCTCGCACAGCTGGATGAGCTCGAAGAAGAAAGCTATTTGGCTAGATTTCAACAGCAGGTCCAAAAGTAGTGCGAAAAGGCATGGCATGATCGACACATCAAGTTGTGCACATTTAAGGTAAATGACCTAGTTTTGTTATATGATAGTAAGTTTGATAAATTTCCAAGGAAATCTAGGATGCACTAGTTAGGGCCTTATGTTATTAAGGATATTACCGACCGAGGAGCGGTACAGCTGGTCAAATTAAATGGAGAACCCTTCCCAGGAAAGGTGAATGGCAGTCACTTGAAGCCATACACCAGTGGTCTGGCCATGTGACAAAATGAAAGTAGCACAGTATTAGCACTCAAGGGAGCTAAAAGGAGGCGCGAGACTATAAACTACACTACCCGGGATGGGGAGCTGCATGATTGGAAGATGGTGCGAAGCAAGGAATTTGATGAGCACCAGTATTGTAGCAAGGATGTTGCAATTCCTGGGCTACCAGCTTTACTTATCAACCTGGGGTTCGTACAAACTTGGAGGTGATAGTGTTATATGCACAAGTAAAAGTGATGGTCCTGCCCGTTGTCACTGTTCGGCCGGCGAGAGACCCCAGGGGTTCCAAGCCAAACTTCTGTAGAGTCGGAAGAAGCTTGATTCTTTGATGGAAGAAGAGAAAATCTACTCTAAGAGAGCTACTCTACTGCAGTAATGAAGAAAACAACATGTAATGCTAAATCACACCATATCCTAATTAACCATTTAAACAGCTATGCTAAGCAGAATTGCTAAATCAACACTAAACAAATGCTACTATCTAAGTTATAGAAGTAAAGAGCATCAAACCATAGTAATGTGTAAGCAAAAAACTAAACTAAATCTATTTTCACTTTTTTAGTTTTTTAAGGCAAAATCAAGTATGCAAATTAATTGTTCTTGTGGATGTGATAGGTTGATGGAAGGTGATTGAGGATGGCTAGAAGGTTTATGAAGTGGTTGGATGGTGTGGAAGGGCCCTAAGAGGCTTTTTGTGACTTCCTAGAGGTTCCCCATCAATTCGGCCTCAAAACAGGTCGTTTCAGAAAAACCTACAGGATGTACTAGAAACCTACAGGATGATCCTATAGGAATTATAGGAAACCTACAGGATATAGTCGAGAGCTAATTGTGAGGCGTTGGAGGTGTTGGGAAGCTTGGAAAAGGTGTGTGATGAGTGGAATGGGGTGTTAGAAGGACTAGGAGCACTCAGGAGTCAATATCCAAGATAACAGATGGTTAGATTCACTCAATTTATCTAGGGGGATTTCAATGAAAAATGATGAAAAAGAACTAGTGAGGGTGATGGTGAAACAAGGGATGGCTAAGGTGGATGAAGTGGAAGGTGGTTGGTAGTGATGAAATCTGGGTCTCCTCCTGAAGTACTTACTCTGCTTTAAACATGTGTGCCTTCCAATAACTATGCAACAAGATACATTTTCATAAACTAGAAAAAATGAATCAATTGCCTATATTATGCATGAAGAAAGTTGCTGAAGGGAATGAAAGCATGAGTGAGATCTTATTGCAGAAATGGAGATGGAAAAAGATGAAAATGAAATCTGCCTTGCAACATGAACCAAATACTGAATCACAACAAACTCCAAAGCTCATACAAGAACTAGAAATTTGTGTTTTTGGGGCTGCTGAAGGGTCCCTTCCTCAAGTCATGGTCCTAGAGGGAGGAAGTGAGGCTGAGACACCTACTGACAACTTAATGGTGATCCCTTTTCTCCTTACTAACCTGCTACTTGAAAGAAGGCACAAATGGAAGAAAACTATCACACAACCAATCTAATCTACACTGTTGTAATGGAAATGCATCTACTAAGCAAATGAACAATTAAACTATGAATCTATACTAGCATACATGTGCAATAAAGAGGAGTCTTGGCTACTAGGGTTGGGACCTAACCCAAGAGCTTCAGCCCTCTGATTTAACTCAGTGCTAGCTCAAAACAAAAGTCATTATTATTACCAAAACAATGGATTACATCAAAAACTATCACAAGTCTTGTAGCTCGAAAATAGAGTCAAGTTTTAAAATCAAAAATCTAAATCCTACTCAGGTCCTAGGCCTCTCTACTATACATCTGAATTCTCCAATGAATTCCTTAAAATTAGGGAGGCTCAGCTCCCAAACTCGAGATCAACTAGTGCTTTGTCTTTCACTTGCTCGTCTTCCTTCTAATCCTCATGATTTGGTTGTTTGCATTCCGAGCTGATGGAGGAATATTCGAATGGAGGAGTAGTAAATGAGGAGGATTTACCTCCTATAATCCCTCTCCCTTGTCCAATTCGAGTTTTGACCTTAGACTTTGCCAAAATTCCTTGCTTTTATCCTTTAATCCTACATTATATACACATTAGACCACAAAGCAAAATATCGAACTCTAACTCATCTCATAAACAAAATATAATCAAAAGTATGCAATAAGTTATGAGAATAGTTGGTTTGACTAAGCTAGGAGGTGAATTAAGGCCCATATAATTACCCAATGATGAGGCTCATCATCACCCCCCTATTGAAAGTGTTGCTCATCCTCTGAGAAACTTAGTTAATATCCATTTCCTTCATGGATCTGGTAGCCTCTCTAACATCCCATGCCTTTGTTGTGGTCTCTTCTTCTTGCTCATAGAAGCCTGCATTCTTTTCTACTTCTTCCCACTGCCTCTTTTCTTCTTCTTCTTTTCTCCCTTCTAGCATCCTTAAGAGTAGTGGTGGATTGAGTTTTAGGCCTATCCAATTGACCTTCAACCTTTGCATAGATTTCTTATACATATGTGTCCTATTGAGTGCCTCTCTCAACCTTTGAGGGGAGTAATATTCTCTTATCTTCAAGTTGTGTGGCAGTGTGTTCCATCTCCTTAGGCAAGCATGTATACTATCATCTCCTAGAAGCCTAAACATGTCCTCAAAATGTGAAATTGCTTGCTCATGGGCAGCAAGATATCTAGGTGCTAGCTGAGGATCGTTTGCAATCAAATTATGGGTATTGATGAGGGCCATGGGATTTGATTGTTCAACTCTTATCAAAAGAGGTTTAGTTTGTTCTCTGACCAATATCCTTTTCATTTTTGCAGCTCTTGACTCCTCATGGTTCATCCATGAAGCCAAAGCCATTAATTGTAGATCTCCTAGCTTAGCATTAGCGTCCCAAACATTCATGTCTGTGAGGGCCATGTTGTGCAAATAAAACTGAGCCATTTTCGCCCTATCCTCTAGTGTAATTTTATCACAAAGATCAATAAACTTCTTGTAGTCCTAAAATGGCATGGTTCCCCTCTGTGCTAGTGTCTTAATCTAAAACTGCAACCATTGTTCTTTGATGTAAAGAGCATAGGATTTAGCGGGAATCCTACACTGGATTGCCTCCAAGAAGAGGTTGGCCATACATGCTAGTTGGTTCTCCCTTTCTTGCAGTTGTCCCCTCAACCATGCATTTTCTCTCTCAAGTTGACTTCTCATTATAGCTTCTCTATCCCTTAAGCCACTTAGTTCTTTGCCCATTTCTTTGAGTTTCTCTTCCATGTGCCCAATGTCTTCCACCCCCTTTGATTTGGCAATCTGCATCCATTGGTGGGTTTTGGCCCTCTCCTTCTCAAGCTCGAAGAACAATGGGATGAAAAAATTTTGAGGTATTACCCTGCCTCCCTTTATAAACTGGTAATAAGAGTCTAGGTTAGGTTGGGGGTTGGGTTCCTTTGTCTCTCGGTCTTCCTCTTTAGCTTCTTGCTGCTCCCCTACCTTTCTTTCCAATTTTTGTGACTCCTGTAGATTCAACAGAGTATCCTGTAGGACTATTTTTGCTTCCTGCAGGTTTTTTTGTGGATCCTGTATGATTACCTTACCCTTTGAGGAAGTTGATCTAGTAGTAGGCCTCCTTACATAGGTGATAGGGGACTTAGGGGAAGGCATTTTGTCTTCTTGTGTAGGGGAATCCTCAATATCAATAGGAATTTTTGTTGATGTTTGTGGCTTCCCCTATTTTATCCTTATGCTCTTTCTTGTTCTGAAATATAGTGGGGTTTGCCTCCTCCTTTTTCGTTTTTGTTTGACTAGGGTGATGAGAGTAGTGAGGGTAGTTGTTGCCTCTCTCTCATTGGCCTCTAGAGACACCCTAGGTGTCTCCTCCTTGTGTTCTTTCCCCACTATTTTATTGCCTTCTTCCTCTCTGTTTCTCTTGTCTTCTTCCTCTTGTAGATCTTCATCATCTCTATCAGTTTCCTCCTTAATTTCTTCATCATCCTCATTCTCTTCTTCTTCTTCAACTTCATCATGTTCCTTTTTTTCAGCTCCTTCTTCATCCATCTCATCCTTATCTTTCTTTGTATCTTCCTCTTCCTATTTTACCTCCTCTTCATTGACAGTAGGACTAACATCATAAGTGAGGGCTTTGATGTCATCATTTGCTGGCAAGTCTCTGAAGACTGACCATCTTATAAGGATTCTGAGGTTTTGGAGGGATTCTTCAATGAGCATCCTAATCAACCCATGGTGAGCCAACTGTTGGGAATTCCCTTCCTTTACTTTGTTTCTTGAGTCTATGAGTGATTGTAGCAAGAAATATGGTATGTTGAGTCTTTGGTGAGGTGGTGTTTCTACCCCAAATCTTAATTCCTCAAGGATCCTGAAATGATAGCCATAAACAACATTATATCTGCCCTCACATGTGATGTATTTGATGAGTTGGTAGCTGATCCGGATTTAAACAGGAACACAATAAAATACAGAGATAACCATATACACAAATATGCAGCGGAAATAATACTTCATTTCATTAATGAAAAATACCGAAATATGCTTACAACCAGAAATGGAAATAAACCAGCTAGGGCGATGGTAGCTTATCTCTGAGAGAGATGTGCGGCTACATGCCTCTGAACTGTGTTACAATGAGGCTCGAAGGCCTATTTATTATTGAGAAACAATGGAAAACCCTTCACATTCCAAAACCGACCCTAGAAGATGAAACGCCAAATTGTGGGCCCCGTTTTTGGGTAAGCTGGTACATCAACTTCCCGGGGTCGCGAATTGGTCGTCTTATCTCCGTTTGACGTGCATGACAGCCCGTTGGAAAGATCTCTCCGAGGACTACGATGGAAAAGACGATTTTTAGTCACGAAAAATCGTTGGCGGTAGATTTCCCAAAAAACGTCGTTTAGGGCCTCAAAATGGCTCCGGAAGTTT
>APFE030947821.1:0-19306 GCA_000404065.3 Pinus taeda | reverse complement strand
ATTTGCATTATAGAGGCTAGACTAGTTAAATTAGGGTTTCCTAGGTTTACATGCTTTGATTTGCTTTCAGTTCATTTTCGTCAAGTAGATTAGTCTCCTTTGAGCTAGCTTTCGTCCATCATTGATAAAGCTTCTTATGTGAGCTTATAGAAGTTGGCTTGAGCCCTAGCGGACTTGTGCCAGCTGACCAAGTGACAGCTGCGACAAGAGCTAGTACTTGTGCATATAGCACCGCCGCTTCCAAGTTTGTACGAACTACCGGGTTGATAAAATTAAGAGACAGGAAGCCCCAGGAGTTGTAGCATTATTGCTACAATACTGGGGCTCACCAGAAAGGTCTCATGCAACCTTGGTCATAGCATATGTCTATAATGTATTCAATGAATTTGGTGTTTCTTAATGTTATTCCAAAGTCTTAATACCCATGCTGCAACCTTATTACAATGTACCATATGATATGGTTCATGATTTGATGGGATGTGGCTTCTGGATGATTAAAAAAATGTTTAATATGCTCAACATGCAATACATTGCATTAGTTGTCATTTTGATTTAATGAAAGTTGTGTTATGGAAAAACTATTCTTGTTTGGAATAATGGTGTAGAATATGGGATTATATGTGATTAACGGTTTTATGATGTTCACTATATAATGTGTTACATTGATTGTTGCCCCAATGTGATCCTTAGCTAATGGAAAATGTATATGATGTTGGCGTTGCATTTCATAGTTGTAATCCCTTAGTAGTTGAATTCGATATTTACGGGTATAAACATATATTTTATAAGCATTGCTAATATTATTCCATCACCGGAATTTGTCACCATCGTTTCCATTAGAAAATATGCATCATTGTGTGTGATATGACCATGGTAGTGAATATTTAATGTTATGTAATCTCTGCAGGATTGAGCGTGATTATCAATCCTTATACATTCATATGTAATGTTGTTATGATTTGCACTGGATATCGACTTGGCATTGTTATGAGTCTCAATTAGGTGGTTCACCATTTGACTTCACCTTACTCCAGTCTATTACAAAAATCATGACACGCTATATATCCTCATCAACTCTCACTAGAGAAATTTTGATGTCTAAAATGGGCCTCAAAAAAATAATTTACAACCAAAATAAAATTTATAAGAACCAATAGGATTCAAGATTATGATGTCAACCATGGGGGATGATTCACCATTTTCGGAGTAAAAAAGTAAAAAGATTAAAAAATTAAAAAATCATAAAACTACTTTTTCAACTTGTATTTTAAATTTAGCTCCCCAAGGATTTACTCAAATTTTGAGCAGTAGCACTTGTTGGAAGCAAACCTTAATTCCTTATCCAAGGAGTACCCATTTTGCATACTTTCAATGGCCCTTTGATCCGGATTTAAACAGGAACGCAACAAAATACAGAGATAACCATATACACAAAGATGCAGTGGAAATAATGCTTCATTTCATTAATGGAAAATACCGAAATATGCTTACAACCAGAATTGGAAATAAACCAGCTAGGGCGATGGTAGCTTATCTCTGAGAAGAGATGTGCGGCTACATGCCTCTGAACTGTTCCGAACTTGGTTACAATGAGGCTCGAAGGCCTATTTATTGTTGAGAAACAATGGAAAACCCTTCACATTCAAAACCTACCCTTAGAAGATGAAACGCCAAATTGTGGGCCCGGTTTGGGTAAATTGGTACATCAATTTCCTGGGGTCGTAACTTTGGCATACGATCTCCGTTTGACGTGTATGATAGCTTGTTAGAAAGATCTATCCGAGAACTACCACTTTGGGAAGTGAAACATTAGTCCATGGACCCATGTTGCCCCTAGATTTCCCAAAAAACGTCGTTTAGGGCCTCAAAACAACTTCGGAAGTTCAGGACCCGAAAAAACTGCTAAAAATAGTAAATTGTGCTACATTTACGGAAACTGAAAAAAAAAACTGAAAGAGACAGTTGCGGGGGTCCAAATGGGATAGGTGGGTGGCCACCAATATCCACTTGGATCATTCCTCCCCCCTTAGGAAGCAATGGTCCCCATTGCGTTGAGTTCCTCCATCTGTTGAACTTGTTCTGCACTGTCTGATCTGTCCAGTAATGGTGGGAAGCATGGTCGACGACGGTCCACATTGAACATTTGGTGCAGGTGAAAGAATGGAGGAATGCTGTGCTCCAAAGCATTGTTCCCCACAAGCTTGGTACTGCTGTAAGGACCATGTTGGAGTGGTCTGAGATTCTGATGGGCTCTTGTAAGACGTTCTTTCTGCAGATGTAACCAAACTTTGTCGCCCACCTGAAACTTGTGTGGTACCCCTGGGGGTGAGGAGAAGTTGTTTCTGTGTTCTGTCATGACTGTATCCCTCTGCTGCTGCTGCTGCGTGGAGGAACCCTTTGCGGGGGTCATGGATGTAGCAACGATCTTCCCCTTACTTTGGGAGTGAACCATACAGATGAATTTCCTGGTCTGTGATATGAGCTTGCTGCCTTTCTTAGCAGTGATCAAAGATGTGGCGTAGGTGGGGCTACCTCCAGTATCCTGTATAATGAATTATTCAAAGAAATAATGACAGCACGAGGCCTTGACTCATACACAGCATGTCGCCTCCACAGGTATGGTTGGCCTAATAATACATCACAAACATCCAGAGGTGTAACATCACACCATACCTCGTCTGTGAATGGTTTGATGCTGTAGGGAAGGCGGCACTGCTGGCGAACTTTGAGATCTCGTCCTTCATGAAGCCACCCGATACTGTATGGATGTGGGTGTGCTGTAGTTGGTAGGCCCAACCGCTTCACGACCTCTGCTGAAATCAGGTTCTTTTGGCTGCCACTGTTGACAATGAATTGCAGCGGCGAACCCTTCACCCACATCTGTGAGTGGAAAAGACGTTCCCCCTCCTCTGGCACTTCAGGCTCATTCTTCTGGATCTTGGCAGTGGCAACAGTGGCACTGGGATCCGCATCAATGATCTACTTCCCTTTTCCATTCCCTTTGTCGGGTTCTAGCTCAGGATCGGAACATGCCTCTGATTCGAAAGCCTTCAGCTCTGCCACCAGTGACTGCTTGGTTCGACACTCACTTATGTTGTGAGTGGGGCTCTTGTGGAACTCACACCACTTTCCTGTGTCCTTCTTCGGGTTCGTGGTGTTGTTCTTTTCTTGCGGCTTCGACGGGTTGTCTTGGGTCACCCCGCCTTGGCTTTGTCCTTTGGGCTTCGGATTTGCAGATCCAAAGTCTCGCTTCTTCTGCTTGAACTTTTGCTCGATTTTGACAGCGTATCGATATGTTGTGCCGAGTGAGGAGATGTTCAAGAACTCCATCTCTTCCTGGATGTATCTGTGTAGGCAGTCGCGGTATTTGAGTACCAGATGCAGATCAGAATCTTTGATACCCAACTGTGTGTGAAGGGTATGAAAAATGTTTGTGAACTCCAGCACATCTTGGTCTCGTCCCTACCGTAGTGTGGTCCATTTGATGTATTTGTCCTCATAGTTTTTGACAGGGTAGTACTGCTCCTTGATGGCATCTCGAAAGTCATTCCAAGTGGGTGCCGCTGAAAATAGTGAGCCTGTACTTTCATCCTTCTGCTCGCAGTAAGTTTCCCACTAGTCCTTGACATGGGGGGTTGCTTTGAGAAGAGCGAAAACAATCTTTTCCTGACTTGAAAATTCATGAACCGAAAAATACACATCTAGCAAATTTAACCATTTATCTATGACATCTGCATCTATTTGACCCTCAAAGATGGGGATTTCAAAATTAACTTGTACCCTAAACAGTGTGGCGTTTCCATAGTAGCTGTTGGAAGCCGATGCGTCGCCTCTGGGTAGCTACTGAAGGATTTGCGCAAAGTTATCCATCATCACATTCCTTTGCCACTTGAGCGCTTCTTCGATCAAGATTTTGATAGGATCTCCTGCCCCCTCGTCTTTCTTCTCATTCGCCATGGGAGGTCATTAGGTTTTGCGAGGCTAGCCTTGCAAAGCTTCAACCAGTTCAAGCCCTAGCTCCTTATATCTCGACCTCGTTGGTGACATGCAAAGAAAAACATAGAAAAACCAGACCGCTCTGATACCACTGATCTAGATCTTAAATAGGAACGCAACAAAATATAGAGATAACCATATACACAAAGATGCAGCAGAAATAATACTTCATTTCATTAATGGAAAATACTGAAATATGCTTACAACCAGAAATGGAAATAAACCAGCTAGGGCGATGGTAGCTTATCTCTGAGAAGAGATGTGTGGATACATGCCTCTGAACTGTGTTACAATGAGGCTCGAAGGCCTATTTATTGTTGAGAAACAATGGAAAAACCTTCATATTCCAAACCTAACCCTAGAAGATGAAACGCCAAATTGTGGGCCCCATTTTTGGGTAAGTTGGTACATCAACTTCCCGAGGTCGCAAATTGGTCTTATTATCTCCGTTTGACGTGCATGATAGACCGTTGGAAAGATCTCTCCGAGGATTATGACGGAAAAGATGATTTTTTGACGGAAAAATCTCTGGCAGTATATTTCCCAAAAAATGTCGTTTAGGGCCTCAAAGGCCTCAAAATGGCTCCGGAAGTTCAAGACCCGAAAACCTGCTAAAAATAGTAAACTATGCTACAATTTAGGAAACTAAAAAAGCTGAAAGAGACAAGTATGGGGATCCAAATGGGATAGGTGGGTGGCCACCAACATCCACCTAGATCAATAAACCCAAATGAACCATTGGGTTTTGGATTCTGTCTACGCCTTGGCATCTCCAGATCTGGCTTGTAGGGATCGTTATTCAAAGACCCAACTGCTATGTCAAGAGTACCCGCTTTCAGCAAGAAAGTCCAAACCTCCAGGGCCATGGCCGCTTTGGCTGGGTCTGCTACAGCTCTCAGCTTCCATTCATTGGCACAAAACCTCGCCTATCCAGATGAATACAGGGATGCAATAGGTTGCACAGTCCAGAACCATTCTCATGCAATCCAATCCGACCATACAGCCTCTCCTTTGTCTTTAGGCTTGTGGGAAAATTGATAGCCAGGGTATATCTCTGGCTGATCTGGTTGATGCTGGGGTATGTCTCTCATACCATGTCCCTTTTCCCTAGTTTCATGATCCACCCAGTAAGATTTACCTTGACTCAAGAGGAGAGGGCGCACCGTTGCCCTGAATGGGAAACGATCTACCGTTGAGGGTTTGTTTTCTGCTTCGAGTATAAGCCCATCCATTGACAAAGTGTCATAATCGGCTAACCTAGCTGCCGATTTTCTGTGGGGGCTTCCTGCGTAGCCCCAATATTTGGTTTGCAATGTGGCTGTAGCACAAATCATTGTTCCAAAAACCCTACCCATCTCCTCTCCGTTGCATGTAAGATATGTATTCAAATCAATGCCTGGAAAGATTAAGTAATTGACTTCTCAATTGATCACTATTAGTTTAGCATTTATCAATGTAATTTAGAAGGTTTAATATTGAAAAATAAATATTTATTTTTCAATATTATTAAACAAAAGAATTCAAACATTTGATTGGACCATAATTTAAGGTATTTGTTATAGCTCCGATACCACTTGTTATAGATCTAACCCAGAAATATATGAGAATATAAATAAACCCAAGAAATGATAAGATCTGAATATAGAAATGCCTCTTTATTGATCAAACCCTTAAGGTAGGGCAACGCCATACATTCACTCCTTAAGGAAGGAGAACACTCCACAAGCCATATGCCTGTACATACAATAATCCTTGACAATTTCTTCACATCTCTCCATGTGGAGTCTCTAGCCTCTATATAGGCCTCATACATACAATACCATGGGTCATTACCATGGTTCCCTCATACCATCAAACTAATACCATGGGCCCATTACCTTATTACTAACTACTTGTGGTCCCCTTCATGATATGGGTTAACTACCTTACTTATTACTATGGCCCGTCTCATTATTACATTATTACCTTGGGTACCTCCCTTGGTGCCCCATATTATCCCCCCTAGTTATATAACAGAATTGTTATAGTCTTTGCACACTACAATGCCATATGGACAATTTCTTCACATGATTTATGCCATAATTTGTGGATACAAATGCAATATTCATGCCATTATTTTTAGATACTTTTGTATTTATTTTTTATTGCTAATATTTGGGAAAATATCGTAAATTAAAACTCTTGGAAACAACTCATAGTCAGTCAAAAAACATAACCATAAGTGAATCCCCACCATAGTTTAAGTAATTTTTTGACATAAAAGTTTTTATAGAAATATGATGTAAATAAATTTACTTAACAAGAGTTACTGCCAATCATTATTCATTTTCTCATCAACACTTAAGTAGGAGTAAATATGTAAATGTGTAGAGTTATTGGTGGTTACTAACCCTCAAATTTTATGCAAGTCCTTACGCCTAATTAGAAAATTATTTTTTCCACTTCATATATCAATTTATTTATCCTCATCAAGGAAGGACTGTAGAAATTGATGTTTTTTTTAACCAGTATTAGTTTAGTGATTTTGATGATCTCACTAAATTGATTTCTCCTCTTTCAAGGGTGGATCAATACTCTTTTGATTCCCTTCTCAAATATTTCAATATCTCTTTTCTGGATTTGACTTTATTTGAAAGTGGTGGAAACATGCAACTAAAGTTCAAAATTCATTCTGTCTCTAATTGAAACCTCAATCTCCATGAAAATACCCAAGCTTCCTATATCATGAGTCCAGATTTGAGTATATCTAGGATCTAGAAAATACCTATGGTATGCACTTGTCACTTCTTAGATACAATTAGGTTGTGAGGTATTAGATTGTATGTGGTCAATTATAGATATTTTCCCCTTTATAGGCCCATATATCTCTACTCTCATATACCTTCTAGGCATGAAATTCAAAATTTGATTCCTTTTGTGAACTTTAGTGGGCTCCACCACGGATAACCTCCTATCTAACTCAATTTATTTTATCCATATATCTGACTCAATTACAATGTATACCCCTTAGCTAAGCCCATATATGTTTATACTTGGATATCCTTTGTTTGTGAATCTCAAGGAATAATTATACTTTGTTGTTGGTCGTCTTTGGAAGGCTTGAAGTTTCTTTGTGGTTCAATCTAAATCCAAGTGAAAGTTAAGCTTCCAACTCTACTAGAACCTAGATACTCCTAGACCTAGCTAACTCCAATGGCATAAACTTGTGATAGGCTTTGTTTACGTCCCCATGAATTGATGGACCTATTGAGCCATGCTGATATGAAATTACAACTTTGAATTAATAATGAAAATTGATTTCATGTAACTTTGAAAATTTTGAGAATTTAATTTGGCCCCATTTCTAGATCTCACACACACAAAGATTAAACATGTACCAGATAGAGAAATATATAGGAAATGTTTTAATGCAACAAAAAAAGGAATATTACAAAATGGTGTATGTGCATAGCCTCCCTCTAGTCATATTTGAGCTCTTCACATTCTCTTCTAAATTTTCCCCAGCACACTCCTCCTAAGATAATTCTCAGATAATTTCTTAATAGTTATATTAAAAAATTATTATACAAAGTTGTCATATTTAATCTTAACAAAATCGATCCATTTTACTAGAAAATTTAACAAATTCCTAAATTAGTCACATATATCTTTTTACATAAAAGCTAAGTGACACTCATCCCAACTTCCTAACAATACAAGTTCCTATGGAAAGATGGATTTTTTCATCTTGGTCCTAATGATGAACCACATTAGAGGGTTCGAAATGTCGACCAATGAATACCGTTGATGTGATTATTGCGAAAGCCAATTCCAAGGAAAAGAAATACAAATTCTCCTCCATATATTGTAAGGAAAATATTATAAAATAGATAAATTAAAGGAAACCAACTTCCTTCACTAAATGGCGTTGACCTAATGAGCTCAAAAATGATTTGACTAGGATATGATCCTTCATCAAACTCTTAGGGAAGTAAATAATTATTCATGAAATCCCCAACACTTATGGCAAACTTGTAAATCTCTATTATGGTCATCCAAATGGAATCTTACACTAGTTGGTTCTTCCATTTGACCAAATAATCAAAATACCCTTTAGCTCCATTTTTCGTGCCTACTCTTTTCTCCAACATTGCTTCAATCTCTTTCTGAACTTCCCTTGGCAATTGTTTCTTCCATTTTTTGGTTTGATCTTCATCATGTACATGCTCATCTGTTGTAATGCTCTCTCTCTCTCTCTCTCTCTCTCTCTCTCTCTCTCTCTCTCTCTCTCTCTCTCTCTCCTTAAAGGTATGTAGATATCCTAGATTAAAAATTGACAAAATCCCATTATCACTTGAGATTTTTATCTCATTAGCATTAGAAGAAAAAATTCTTAACATATTTCATGGACCAATTTTCTTAAGATTTAATTTAATTTATGTCCCTCTAAGAAACCTTTCTTTCTTGAGATATGCCATTCCTAGGTCACCAACTTCAAAGCCCAACTATCATCTTTTTATGTATGCTATTTGTTTATACTTGATGTTTTTTTCCTGCAATTGTTACTTGACCATTCCCTGCAAATCTTACATGTTGTAGATTCCCCATCATTACCATTTCCTAACTCCTATTTTCCTAATTTTCTTAGCTCATAAACTCCTCTTGAGTGCATTCCATATACAATATGAAATGGACTCATAATTGTTATTATTAGGTGAATTATTGTAAGTGTACTCAACTTGAGCATGTACTTGATCGTATAATTTGGGATGCTCGCTTTCCAAGCTCCTCAAAATATTTCCCAAGCTCCTATTTACCACCTCTATCTACCCATATATTTGTGGGGGGTAAGTTACACTAAAATTCAAGCTTGTCCCTAGTTTCTTCCATAAGGTCCTTCAAAAATGGCCTACAAATCTTGTATCTTTGTCTCACACAAGCTTCTAGGTAACCCATGCAATATTACAATTTATTTAAAGAATAAATTTGTCATGATGGTTAGCATTAGTAGTTTTTATATAAGGAATAAAATATGTCACCTTTGAAAACCTATTAACAAGAACATGAATTGAATCATTTCCCCTTTGGGTTTGATTCAATCCCAAAATAAACTCCATACTCATCGAGTCCCAAAGCCTACATGGAATTTGCAATCGTTGATATAACATTGTAGTTTGACTTATTCCTTTAGCTTGCAAACATACTCTGCATCTTTGCATAAATATTTTTACATTGGCCTGCATACCTCGCCAAAAATAAAAATAATGTAATACAACAAAGGTCTTATCATATCCAAAGTGTCTCGAAAATCCCACAATGTGCTTCTCTTTTATTAGATTTCCTCATGGAAAAATTTTGTATATAAAACTTACTATCCTTGAACAAAAAATCATCTTGAATCATGTAACTAGTCCATCTATTTCTATTAATGCTAATTCATTTCTCACATGCCACATATGCTTCCTTGCAATCTACATCATTCTTGTACATCTTTGTTAGCTCATTATATCCTGAAGAAGTAATTTGGAATTCATGTACAATTAAATTAATTTTCCTCGCTCCATCAACTACTTTATTTGATGAAACTCTTCTGTGTTTTATAAAAAAATTAAAAATTTTACACAAATTCTACCCACTTATTATGTCTTTGATTCAATTTATATTGGCTACTGATAAGATACAAAGCATCATTATCAATATATTAAAAAAAATAGGGAATAAAATAATGTCTCGATTTTTCAAGGCTTGAACTATAGAATAAAAAAAATTATCAAATGAAGAGTGCTTCTATTTCACTTTAGTTAATTCCTCATTGAAATAAGAAATTCATCTCCCTTCTTGACTCAAAATCACTCCAATAGTAGCTCCACGTACATCTATTTCAACTGGAAATAATTGATTGAAATCTGGTAGCGATAGGACTAATTGTTCTGTGATCCTTTTGTTTCAACAATTTAAAATTCCTACCAATTTCCATACTCTACATGAATGGTTGTTTTATTTCTTTTATCGTTTGCATAATGCGTGCAACAATTATGCCAAAGTTCTTAATAAACATCCTATAGATGATTACAAGATCGTAGAAGCTCCTCACTTCAATTTTTTTTGGAATAGGCCATTCAATAATAGCTTTAAACTTTTGAGTATCTATTTTTAAACCATTGTCAGAAATTACAAAGCCCAAGTACACCAATTCCCCATTCATAAAACTACACTTATTCAAATTAATCAATAACTTTCCTTACTGCTGGTGGTTTAAAACTAACATGAGGTGTCCGAGATGCTCTTCCTTTGTTGATATGTACACTAAAAATTATCCAAATAGACAATGAAAAACTTTCTTATAAATTCCTTCAGGATCTCTATCATTAGCCTCATAAAAGTATTGGGTGCATTAGTGAGATAAAAAAACATCACTAACCATTCATATAACCCATGTTTTCTCTTAAAGTTTGTTTTGCATGCATCCCCTTCTCTAATTTGAAATTTTTGGTATCCACCTTTTAGATCAATTTTAGAGAAACATCTAGCACAACTCAAACAATTAGTTAAATCATCAATGTGTTGAAGAGGAAATTTGCACCTCATTGTTATCTTGTTGATGGCTCTCGAATCAGTGAACATCCTCTATACACCATCCTTCTCTGGGTTGAGTACTATAGGGATAACACATGGAGTCAAAATTTTCTGAATGAGACCCCTATCCAATAACTCCTACACTTGTCTATTCACTTCTTCATTTTATTGTGGAGTTATTTTGCATGCTACTCCATTTGGAAGATTTAACCTAGGGATTAAGTCTATATGATGACTTATGCTTCTTACAGGAGGTGAACTACTTGTAAACTCATAAAATATTATATTAGAAAAATCATTCACAATAGCTTTAGTTTCTTTAGGAAAATCATCTAGGCTTATGATAGTGTCCATTATCTTGGGATTTACAATCAAATAAAAATGCACCTCCCCATTCTTGAAAACTCTCTATAGCTCTTAAACAATCAATACAAACACTTTTGGACAAAAAATTTCATGCCTAAATATCATTTCTTAAGTTAAGGCGCATCAATTCCTGCTAGTTGTCTAGCATCATGAGGTTCCTTGCATTGGAAATGACTAACATAAAAGTACTTGGCTCATGGATTATGACTAACCCTTATACTTCTTATTCGCATGTTAGATATATTATATGTGTTGAATAAACCATGAAATCTTAACACAAGTATAATGCTCAAATTTTAATTAATCTCCACCTCCATGTACAAGGGTCCACAATATAATGTCACATTCACACAATACAAGACAATTCAAAATGTACACCACATGTAAAGAAAGGGACCTTCGATCCTCCTTCAAAATTATATTATAATTAATTTCAAATTACAATACAATGCTGCAAACATACATAGATTTAGGCCCTCGTTCTTCTCCAAAAATTTCAACAAGAAAAAATCAATTATTTTCCAAAAACCATGTCCCAAATACAAGACAACATCACCCCAACCTATTCTAATCTTTCCTTGCAAAAATATGGCACAAATCTCCTTGGCGTAGCCATATTGACTACATAACTTAGCTTAGACTCCTCTTGGCATGTTATTGTAAACCTAAAACATGACCTTCATTCCATTCCACCAACAAGTGGGCATGACTAATTCTCCATGGTTTGACTCTTCTCTTCCATGCGGGTAGAGTGATCCTCATCCATCCTACATTCCTTCCCTTGAACTTGTGATTATGTTCCAAATATGTTTTCCCTTGTCTCTATTTGTTTCCCCATCCATTTGACCTACATACATTCAATTCATTCCATTGTTGTTTCATACTTGGCCACAATAAGTGAAAGGGCATGTCAAGTGGTTGATTCAATGCTTCATTCCATTGGGTGACACTCATTCCTTTATAGATTTTAGCATTAACACAAAATTTGTGGCATGTTGACTCGTTCCATATTGTATGCATTCATTTAAGCATGCTCGTCTTGTTTCAGGTCGACTCATTCCATCTCCACCACATTCATTTAGGCACACTCATTACTTCTTAAGTGACCTATTTCCAACATAAATTCACCTGTTTCAAATTGGGCACCCTTGTTCCACTCCATCTTCAGTGCACTACTAGTCCACTCTAGTGCTCTTGACTCATTTTGGAGAAAACTGCAAAAATGTCACACAATCATTACAAATCGTGTGATACTCATATCATCTAGTGACTTAAATAGTCCAACTTTTGGTGCTCATGGGTGCTCAAGCATGAAGGCTTGACATCCTGCCCCACTCTAAATATTTTTTCATCCTTGAAAATGAATCACCCCTTGGAAATCCATCCAACACGAAATTTGTTGCATCCTCAAGAATACTACTCAAATTGACATCTCATTTCATTGAAAAGCCTCCCATCTACACAAATCATGTGAAGAATGGTCATCTCATGAAAATACATCAATCCTACAAACATGTTAATTCTCATGTAATAATTTGTTGTGTTGTATCCCTCCTATTATCAACTAATCAGGTAGCTAATTCGATCGTAGCCTTAACTCCACATTCACTCACATCACTTAAGTAAATGCAAACACATCACATTCCAATGTCATCCCCAACATATCCATGCATAATCATCATCTCAAATATGCTCATCAAGAAGTACCTCTTCTAGGAACTCTACATATCTCCATAGAATTTCCATCCTCAGTAATTTACAGTGATGCCACCTCTAAGATCTCATGGAGAAGATTAATTTGGGTAGCCTTGGGTACTACCTCTCAACACTCCAATTCTACTTCCTAAACATGTGTTATCCTCTCTCAAATATTCTTTATCCACTCCTGCAAATAGCCCTCAATATCCTAGAATTACCCCTCCATATTTGTCTCTAATGTATCTTGACAAAGGGGGATAGGAACCTAACCTACACTGACTCTCCTCAATCAATCCCTCCAACTCTAGATCCTTAGGCAAGCCATCTGACTATATTTCTCCTATAGATTCCTCGAGCTTCCTATTTATTTCTCTATATTAGGGCTCATCATCCTAAACCTCATCCCAGACTGTAGATGAAATCCTTTTGGCTCCATCATCATGGTAATCCTAAATTAATTCACCCTAATCATCATAAATCTCAGTAAATTCATCAAAATTGGGTGTGATGTCACGAAATCAACCATCTCAATCTTCCTAACAAGATTGAATACCATTTTTATGAAGTCAGTCATCATCCTCATCTCCTATAGAAGAATATGATCCACTCGATCAAACCTCCTAACAATATTATCATCATGGTTTCTCTCCTCTACACATATATCTTTAATCCCACCATGTCCATCTGAAATGGTCTACATGCTCATAGAATTCATAGGCTTTTCTCTCAAAAGAATGAACAATTACTCTAACTGTGGAATAGGCATAACTCTCTCTCTAATCAAAATCTCCTATCCCAATATAGCCACATGTTCATCTAACTAAATGATGGATAATTAAAGCTTCCCACTCCAACATCCAATGTTCATTGGAACATCTATGATCATTCTACGAGCTCTCCTATCATAAGATTTCACTACTTTGAAGGGCATATGCACTAGAAAAATATGCAATTCCAATATCCTCACTACATCCTTGTTGATGAAGTTTTGAGTAGCATTTCTACCTATCAAGGAAACCTACTAACTCTCATCAGCACTTAGGCTCGCATAATTAAGTCAACTCCTACTCTAATCATGCTTTGGAGTTGCCTACTTTGAAGAAGTTGCACCCAAAACTTGCATCTCCCCTAAAGAAAACTTCTTTACATATTGCATGAAAGTTAACTTTTTCTTCAATGGGAAACAATTTTCCATATGAACTTCTATGCATATCCAACATGAAAGAGACTTCTTATCCTTCCCCAAACTGCTCTATTTCAGTCGATATTTAGTCGAGGACTTCCCTCTCCTTTTTTCCCCCATTCTTACCTTTATCACCAACCTAATATTTCCCTTCTATCTTCCCATTTGCATGGAAATTTAAAAGTGTATCTTTTGTGGCGATAAGCTCTAGAAATGTCTAAGATTTCTACCTTCTTACATTTTTTGTGCCCAATGCTACAATCCCATCATGTAGGTAAACAAACTATCTCCATTAGCCCTATGCCCAATCTCAAACATGAGATTTGATACTCTCAAATGTACGCTTGAATACTACAAAATTACCTAAAATTACTCAGCTTAGTCCTCACATTTGAAGTATAATCCCTTGGGCCAAATTTAATGTACAAAGTTTCCTTCCTTTCTTCCATTGTGATTCCATCTTGGATGTGACCAACAACAATCTTCTTTGTCCTAGTCCTCTACCATGCATTCCCTATCAAATATGTAGTAGCTTCTCTAATTTTTTCCTCCTTTGGGAATTTTCTCAGAAGTCCAAGATGTTTCTCTACATCCTAGTGAGAGATGAAATTGTCACTCTTAATCACCCCTTTTACCATCATTTTATCACCATTTTCCTTAAAAAAATGAATTGTTTTGTCCATTTTCATCCATTCCTACCTTACTATTCATCAAAACTATATTAATTGGATTTCTTGGTAATGAACAATACTATTTTATAATTAGTTAACAATTTTGCATGCTCTGGCTAATGTTAGTTGATTATGAGGTTGCACATATTTAATGGGACACCTTTCTTATAGGCTAACTTGTGAGGATGGTTACCTAAACTTTTGTTAGCAATCATGAAATTGGAAATTTCTTTAGGATGGAACTTACAATAGATTATCTTTCTACAGCACCAAGATCCATAACATTTGTACATCCATACTACAAGATTCCTCTATATTTGAAGACATTTCTAAAGAAGGAATCTATTGTTTTTGAAGTGTATGTTAGCATCAATGTGTTTTTCTATTGTCAATACTTTAATTTATATTTTCATTTACTTTTAAGTTACCAAATCAAACTTCCTATTTTGTTTCAACCCACTTTAGGTTGTTTAGCCCACGAGGATTGAAATTGGGCTAAAGTAGGGTAGTTACAGGGAAGTAGTTAAATAAATTTTGTTTTTGGATAAGTTTTTTGAAAACTAATTGCTATAACTAGAAGTGGTTTCCTCTTTTGTTGCTGGAAAGAACCACTAGCAAAATAACAAGTAGTTGTGTTAGCTTTTGTACAAAACTTCCAGAACTAAACTCTAAACATTCAACTATTTTCAATTGATGTATACAATTATCTATTGTTAATATAAGTTACCTATTCCTAGTTCTTGAGAGTGTGGAGTGTGGAAACTACTAATAAAATATAGAGAAAGTGCCACTCTACAACCATGATGGTTATATTTTCTTGTTGGTATATAATTTTACATTTTTTATTTATTAATTTCCTCTGTTGTTCACATTTTTACTCCATATGTTCTTTACTGCACATATTCATTTTGGTTTATGTTTTAGAGATATTTCATCCACTTCTACAACATAGAATTTAATTATGTTATTATATTTTTGTTCCATACCATTTTATTCTCGGCACTCTACTCCGTTTTCTACTAATGCATTTTATTTCCAAATAGCAATAGTTTATGTTTCTAGAAACACTTTAGATTCATTTTCATTCAATAAATTAGATTAATTGATTTTTCTATTAATTAAATTTATTTTGCATTTAATTTCTTGTTGTGAATTATTTCCATAGTTTCTTTTGATACTTTTGTAGATTATTTTTTTTATCTCTTTACTATTTTTAATAAGAACTAATTTCAATTTTTTTAGCTACATTGATTTGTATAGATTTTTTTAAATTAATTATAACTATTTTAAATAACTTGTAATCACTTTCCTCACATCTCTAGCTAGGAAATGCACAAATCCAAAAGATGCATATATTTTGTTTAGGGCCCTGAATTGATATTAAAGTAAGAAATTTATGAGAATATTGTTGAAGCTTATTGCATTTTGATGTCATTGTCAAGGAAAGCACCAATATTTTGATCTTTTAAAATAATAATTTTTATAGGAGTGAATTAAGAATGAATGAGGAGAAATATGGATAAGTTGGGATGGTTTTTTCCAAAAACACTTCATGAAAAATTCCAAAAGAAGAATTAAAACAAGAGACTACCTTTATCTCTGAAATTTCTTAGATAAAAATCACAAGCAATTTTCAACTATGAGCCTCCTAAATATAATATTTTTGGACTAGATATAAAAGAGGAATTTAAACCTATAGGCCCTGAATAGAGTCCATTTACTTCGATATGGTTGATAATGAGAAATGAAATAGAGGGGATGAAGAAGAAGAACCCCCTTTTCTGATAAGGGAAATTAGAGATGATGCTAAAATGAAAAAAAATCAACACTTCTATCATTCCAATATTTTATGGACTACATGATGAGCCCCAGAAAAGGGTAATTATATGGGGTCATTTTGCCTCTATTTTCAACTTAATCCACCATTCTCATTAGTTTATTGCAGTTTTTGGAATATATTTATGCTAATAGAATGAATTGGGTTAGTCATTTTGCATGTAGTCTAATGTGTGCTTTATGCAGATTTTTTGGTCAAATTTCGACAAAGTCAAGGGATTTATGAGCAAATGGCAGCCAAAACTCGAGGAAAACAGGGAAGAGGATTTGTAGGGGGCTATCTCCTTCATTTATGACCCCTTTCCTTGAATCCTCCGTCAACAACTCGTAGCACAAAGGTCTACATTCCAAGGGGCAGCTGAGCAAGTAAAGAAGGATTGTTGTTTATCTCCAGTTTTGGGAAGATGAGTTCCTTGATTTAGGAGGATTGTTAGAGGATTCCATTTTTATAGATAAGGGGGCTTAGAGCCTCAGTAGGTTAGCTAGTCATTAGTAGATTTTTCACACTTTTGTGCAGCACTTGTTCAACTTATTTTCGAGTTCCTTTTTGAGAACAATTTATGTAATGTGACTTTTATTTTTGATAAAGAAGATGAAACAGTTTTTGAGCCAACACTGATCTCTTTCGGAGGGCTGGAGCTCTTGGGTTAGGGCCCAACCCAAGCTACCCAACACCTATTGCTTTGTACTTATATGATTTTTCTTTAGTTCATGAGTTAATTTCTATTACATAGCTTCATTTTACTTTGTTAGATTAGGTTGCTTTTGATGGTTTGCATAGCTTTTTTTGTTTCAGTTTCTCAAGTAGGTTACTGCAGTGACAAAATAAGATTCAAAAAGGCCAACAGCAGGCCCTGATCTCCTTTTACCCTTCCTGGGACTATGATTTGAGGTCAAGGCACTACTGCTGCCACCAAAAACACAGTTTTGATCTTCCATGCAACTTCTAGTGTGATGACTCAATTTGGAAAGATTGATATATTCGTTCAGATTTAGTTGCTTAGATAATTTCTTGTTCTTTTATAATAGATCTCTCTGCATGCTTTTCTGTTCGAAGGTTACTGTTTAGCATTTTTCATTTGTAGGTCAAAAATTAAGTCAAGCTAGAGAAATTTTTGTTTTCATAGTATAGTTAGTCCTTTCTTTGATCAGTTTTTGTAAGTAGATTGCAGATCTCTTGCAGGACACCTCATCTCACCATACATCCATAAAACAGCCAGTGCCAGCTCACTTCTCATAGATTTCACAAGTCATTCGAAACATTTCGCCAATCTACCCTAATTTCTGTGTTTTTCTCCATAAGCTTCCCTCTTGCCATTTGAACAAATCCAGCCATAATGTTCCCTCTTAACCTTCCTTGACAAGCTCTAGACATCTCGACACCTTCATCTAGCCTTTGGTTACCCCTTCCCATCATTTTTCCACCTTCAAAACTCTAAAAATAGCTCTCAGCCTCCTCGTGTAGATCCTCCTGTAGATCCCCTGCAGTCTCCTGTAGAATTTCCTGTGAGTGATTTTTCGAAGTCTGATTGCTATGAAAGTCTTTGGAAGGGTACTAGGGGCTTCTTAGGACCACTCCACACCTTCCTCCCCTCTACAAAAACAAACTCCACCTTCCTTCGCCACCAAACCTCTGCACAATCACAACCAGATAAATTACAAGCATAATAATTTCACATAAAGACACTCAAAAGCACAAAAAGATGTTTTCTTCTCATTTCTTTAAGAAGTAGCCTGAATAAATGAAATTTACCTTTTCAGTAGTCAATGGCACTCACTTCATCAGTTTTCATCTATTTTCTTGCAAAAGTACGGTTAATAGGTAAATTAGGGTTTGTGTTACATTTCGGTTTTCCTTCTCTTTCTGCAAGTAGAATAGCCCTCATAGAGTTAGCTTTCTTTCGTCACAGTTAAAAGCTTCTTCTGAGAATTCATAGAAGTTGGCTTAAGCTCCTAGGATCTTGCACTAGCCGACCAAGTGACAGCCTGCAGTAAGAGCTGGTACTTGTGCATATAGCACCGTCATTTCCAAGTTTGTTACGAACTATGAAGCCCCAAGAGTTGCAGCATTATTGCTGCAATACTGGTGCTCACCACTACATACATAAGATCTTGATACCTTCTTATTTTAATTTGATGTTATGTGCATAACTTAGGATTATACAAGATACTCCCAAAAGTTGAGATCGTTTCCTTTAAATTTGAAGGATGTCTCTCTAAGATGGTTGTTGCAATTATGAGATGTGATAATGAGGAGGCAATATAGGTAGCTAGGAGGACATGGAAAACACTTTTCTAACCAAATACAAAGGTTATTACAAAGTGAGAGATGTTAGAGATGAAATATTTAGAATGACTAAAAGACCATATGAGACTTTAGAGTGTTATGTTGAACATTTTTAGTTAAGCTATAAAAGGTTAGCAAATTGCAAATTCAATGATGACTCACTCAAGATAGTCTTGCTAAGAAGTGTTAGGGAGGACTTCATAGAACCCTTGAATCTCAAAGCTTTGGAGATAATTATCAACTCACATATGAAGAGATTAAGAAACTATTTATGAACTACTCAAGGGAAAACATGAGGCAAGTTAAATAAATGAGAAGTTCAACAATTTCTACATGTAAGAATGGTTCAGGAGTAACATAAACTGAAATTGGGAATTTGTTGGAGGATATGGAAATTGATATATTGAGTTCATTATCTATGAAGCTAGATTCTTTGCTAACAAAGAAAAAAAGGAATATAATGTAAAAGATTTGGCTATATTCTATACTTGACAGACCAAGAAACGTCCTATGAATGAGTGTTTACTAACTGTAGTAAAATTTTATCACATTTTGTCTTAAAATCATAATGTCAACAAATTTCCATGACTTCCATGGTTGAAAAACGTTTACTAGATAATTGATCAACTTGTTGAGCAAGTTGATTTTGTTAATCAAAAATGATTTGGACAATTTCAACCACAATTTCTCAAAGGAAATAAAGATATTGAATAT
>APFE030947806.1:0-17928 GCA_000404065.3 Pinus taeda | reverse complement strand
AAAACCATCGCGACCAAAAAACATGTGCGAAAATCATGCACAAAACCATAGGTGGGTCCGCCCAACCTAACATAAGGTCCAAAACCAAAATTTTCCAGGGTGCTGCCCCGGACCCCATGAAGTGGGGTTACGGGTACCCCGCAAACCCCCTGTCAACTATGTGGAAATAATATAACACAACCCAACAAGATAAACATGGAACAAATCAGCTTGCAGTGTGACGAATTAGTGTCACAAAATCAACAGTCTGTACAGGTGGTAGATGACACTTGCTGAATCATCCTGGAGTTGGCCATCCCAGCAGATCTACCAGTGGAGATGCGGATCCACAGGTTACCAACATGAGTTCACAAGGCCATGGAAGAAACAAAAAAGGTTCAGGTGGAGCTAAATATTCAGATCGCTAAGCTACAGTTAAAGGCACAACCATTCATTCCCCCGGAAGTTAGAGAATGGCACACTAGCACTATCATAGCGGTACTATAGGAAATCGAAGGTGCAGTGCAAGACTGTACTGGCATGTTGGAAGAGGTACTTGAGGTCCTCAGAACTCTGCAGGAGGACCCTTACATCTAGCGATTAGAGATAGGGCCACGAGAACTCTAACAACAATATGACAGAGTCTGAGGAACTGTGCAGATAGTGGTTCTCACCCAACAACTTGCGAGCAAGTGGACACGACACAACATAAGGAGGAAGTTCTAAAAGTGTGCATCAGACCTTGGATCAACGAGGCCTTCACTATCACGGCAGACATTGAAGGCAAGCTCGCACACATACAAGGAATGCACACATTGATGCAGAGAAGCACCTTAGACACAGAGGTCTCGGAACATCACATGCAGCAGATACAACAAGCAATGACTCAGGGTGCTGCTGACCTTTGCGCAGTTCAATAACAGTTGGAGGGACTCCGTGCAAAGATTTTCATGCCAATAGAGTGACTCGAGGGCGAGTCACGATGTTTGTGTTGGGGGTCTATTGGGCATGGAATCCCCCCAAGGCATGTTTTGGGGCTTAAAGCCCATGTTTTGACCCAATCTTGTTGTAAAGTTCCACTAATTGCGGGCGTAGAGCACGAAATGTATGATAGAGTCACAGGGTTGTCCACCCTAGTTTTGTAATGTAATGTCTGCTAGATAGACCTACCCATGGTCTGCGGACCATGTGATTGTATAAATAGAGAAAGGCTCTAAGTAGATAAGGAGAAAAGTGAAAAATATAGGAAGAGTCTAAGTCGCTAAGTGTGTCATTGGGTTGTAGAGTAGGAAAAGGCTCTGCAACTGAGTACGCAGAGGCCTAGTAGTCCATAGCTGAGTGCGTGGGGCAGAGTCGAGTCTGTAACTAAGGAAGGAATTAATAAAGAGAAGTTTGTTATCATTTTGAGTATCTGTCTTAAGTTAATTCATGTTTAATATAATTTGTAAATATATTCTTTATTTACTATGTGCACCTATATGAATGGTTTATATTGTTAAGTATATCTTAAAAGAAGCAAGTAGGCTAAAATAATCAACTAAAATTCAAAGAATAGTAAGGACTTGGGTGATAACGTAGAAGAACAACGTTTGGCCCCCGAGTAGGGTTGCACGAAGGCACTATAACAGGTTGCGAGGAATGGTAAAGTGTGAGAAGTGACGTGTGCACAGGGTCAAACTGTGGACAAGTTAATCCCATCAGACATCTCTAGGGTGTGGAAATAACGTTCTAGCACCCTCCCATACTACTTCGGGTGAGACCTCAGTCTGCGCTCAGTGAAACGTTACTAAAAGGGCCATTAGTATCAGGATTTGTTTGGCTAACTTAACTCTAAACCTCGGTCAAGCCCCAAAAAGCCAACAATTGTACTCCACTTCAGTTTCACTATGCAATCTCAGAAGTGAGCAATCTGTCTACCTTCCAGAATTTCACAGAAATTGCGTCCAAGCTTGATCCAAACTATGCTTCCCACAAGATCAGTTATCAGGCCTCCCTCTAGAAAGCTAGAAACCTTCTCTCCGCTGAGACTCAGGGCTGCACTACTCTCCAAAACTACACAGCCATGCATAGTTGATCCCCTTTCTACCTGCCCTACACTGCCTTTAGAAATTGTACAGAAATTATATGCAAGGTCTCTGCTGCCTTACTTTACACTGTCTCCAAAAATTACACAATCTTGTCTAACAAGTCCTCTGTTGGCTTGCTCTGCACCTCGTCAGGAAACTACATAGAGCTACTAGCTAGTCTCCCTATGGCTTGTCTTGTCTTCTTCCCGAAAACTGTGCAGCAATTCCTCTGCACTCTGCCTTGTCTTCCTCCCAAGAACTGCGTAGAACTGACCAATAGTCCCTCTGTAGACCTATATTATCTTTCCTTTATAATTTTCATAGAAATTCTGAGCAGCCTTACTCTGTCTTCCCACTAGAAACTACACAAAATTTCCTAGCGGTCCCTTTGCATCCCCGCCTTATGCTCCCTCTAGAAACTGTGAAATTTTTTTCCCTTTCAAGGTCTGATCTCATAGTGTGAAATTGGTGACTATCGCTGCCCGATTCTTCCTGCCAGTGATTGCTACGCAATTTTTTTCCAACAGTGCAAACTGAGCTCCATAATTTCTCGTCCCAGCTTGAGATGTTCTTTGCACAGTTTCAGTGTCTTGTCCTCTCTCCCTGTCACCTGGACCCTAAGACAGAAAATGATGCATCATGCTAGACTAGGATATTTTTTGGATTTGATGTTGTCCCGTCATGAATCAAATGCAGGAAGAGGTACATTGATGAAACATGGCAAGATGACGAATGAGATGAAAACAGAGCGTGTGCTAAAAGACTTTCTTGCAGTTGGATGGACATACAAATAACATAGAGCAACAAGAGGAAGGAGTACATGCACGAAACCATCTTACAAGACCAAGACCATTGGAAATCCCACAACACCAAGCTATAGGAGGTGAAGACGAAGCACATCCAAGAACACATCTATCACTCAACAATGTAGTAACTTGACATGGACAGCATAGTCAGCCAGCACATGTCAGGAGTTTTCATGTCGAGTTGTGCCATGAGTCAGCCTGGCCACATCACTACTATGGGTCATACTCATTGTAATCAAATATAATGTAAAGTGAAATTCCAAGTGTCATTAGTGGAATGAAAATAGTCATTATGTAATGTAAAGAGTTATATTTAATTAAGTTGAATAGTCATAAAGGTAGTCCAAGAGTCACAAAGCGGAATGTCAAGGGTCACCCCACCCTTTACTATATATAGAACCTCATAACTCATACAATAGGATTTTGGGAGCCAAGTTGTTGCTAGGCATTTCTTAGAGAGGGTTTAGAGATTATTTTGATGAGCCTCAGCTTCTCCATAGTGTATAGCGAGTGCATCTCTTTGGAGAAGCAGGTTGTTATGGTTGTAATGTTCCACTATTGGGGCTAGAGGCTGTCATGGTTGTATGGAGGGATGAAACTTTCACTTTATATAATACAATAGAGCCAACACGTTTCCGTGCATATGTTGTTATTGTAGTTGGACTATTTTAGTTTCCTTAGCAATTTATGTTATTTAACTTACACATTCATGTATGAACTACTTTGTATATGATTGTATGATTCTTATTGGAATCGTATTGTTGAGTTAACCTGTCACCATGAGTTGTGGACTATTCCACTTCCAATCCACGATGTATTTCTGCTCGTGTGTTCCTTTCAGGCTATATACTATTACAACCTTCTATGGGATACACTTTCTCTCCCCCTTTGTTTGTTAGAACCTTCCCATGCATCTCTCTTGACTCGCCACAAGGTCACACACTTGCTTCTAACAAAGATATCACACTTACCTCTGTGTGCTATTGTAGTGAAGGCATATGTTTAGTACCCACTACTAGGACTCCTCTAAATAGTTCGAGGTATAGTTGGGACTTCTTACCAGGGAGATCCCTTCATATGTTGGTGGGGCTAGCACTGTCAAAATTTTTGGTGCTAGAAGGTGGGCCAAATAGAAATTTGAGTCCTCAAAGTCTATTTTGAATCTCTACACATCTTTCATGACTTATGATACAATTTATCTTCCGACAAGTCTTTCTTATGGAGAGGATTTTGAGGTATCGGAGAACCTCTTGAATGACTTATCACATAACACATATGATGGTGAAGGTGGAGTAACCTAGCTTAGTCATAGATTTTCCTTCGTAGCCTTATGTGTAAGGCATGAAATCCATGAATATTACATTACTTGCTCGATGTTTGCATTCATGCTTCGAGGGAGTCCACTACAATGGTGTGTCATATTTCTCGTAGCATCCATTCGCTCTCTTAACTAGCTTTTTGGAGAGTTGGATTGTGCTTTCCATCATTATGATCGTAAAGCACTCAAAAAGAAAAAACTGGAATTAAGGAAATCCCCTGAGGAATCCATTGAGGAATTTCACAAAATCTTTCATAATCTTGCATTTAAAATTCTTGAACATGAAATTGATTGGAAATTTCTCAATGAAAGATTTCAATATATTCTTCACATATTTGAGAATCTTCATATCTTAGCATCATTTGAACCCCTCCCAGTATACCTTGGTGTTAGAGCTTCCAAATCTAATATGGACAAGGTTATTGTCAAAAGTGACTGTTTGTCCTCTTCTCATCAAGAAGCTCTAGCTCCGCAATGCGAGGTGGGAGAAGGTGTGCATGCATCTATTGAACTGACACATCCTCCCACCCCACCTTCTCTAGATATCTGTGGACATGTTGTTTAAAAGCCCATTGGTCGTGTTGTCTTATCTTCTCAATTTTTGTCTTTTGGTTCCATTGATCCTCTGGATCGTACTATGTTCTGTTCTCCCGTTCCAGACTCCACATCTTGTGTTCATGAGGATCAAGTTTTCGACGGAGTTGGTGTTGAGTAGGAAACTTATGCTATCATTTATGATTAGTGTGTGCGGGAACCTGAAGAAGAACTTGTGGTGAAGGATGTCTTCCTTCCATCCACACATCATCAACTCTATCTTGACATCTCTTGTGATTCTACCACTTTCGACTTTCCTTCTGAAAAGTCATAGCAGATGTTTCTACTTTTGATCAATCACAAGATGCACCAGATGTTAGTCTATCATTTCATTGTGGAGATCACACATCTTTCTCTAAAAATGCATTCAATCTTTTATCTATCATTTCCATAAACACAGAGGTTGAAAATTCTTGTTTCTCATCAACCCCTTTGCATGATTAATTAGATCATGAGGATGTCGATGAACATATTAAATTTTCTGATCATGGTTGTCGTGATCTCTTTACTCCTTCATTCGATCATGATGTTGATTCACTCGATGTTGGTATTTCTAAGCCACTAGTATTTGATGATCCACCTACTGGTGAAGTGGAAAACCCTCAAGTTGTCGAGCCACTTCATCCTACACAAATGGTTATGTTAGGCCCTCGTTGTCCTGAGGTCAATTCCACTTATGACCATAAATTTGTTGAAACACCCTAGGCTCCTCATCACTCTCATGTTTGCACTGAATATCAATCTAGTTCATATATTTCACTCCCTCCACCAACATCACATGATCCTATCGCCCAAGCACTGGAGGATTCTTACACAACAAGAACTCTTGCAAAATTTAGTTCGTCTTCCTTTTTCATATTTGCTTATTTTTCATAGTAAAAAGGGTCGACTTGATCATCCCCTACACACAATGTGTGGCAACACCATATTATGTTAGCAAAATGTTTACCTTGCACATTTAGTCTTTTCTTTTCTCTCGACGCTTTTAAACATCGAGCATGTTGGTCTACATTGTATTATCTTTTTTGTTTGATGGTTTACATGCTTATCTTTCTTTTCTACCATGCCTTCACCAAGGTGGGTCAACCAATGCATCGATGGATGCATTGGAAATATCACTTTACTTGAGCAGGCCCATGCACTGTTTAGCATAGGAGTAGGAGTAGTGTTTTGTTTTTGTTTTGTTTTCTTTCTTTCTTTTTTTTCTTGCTTGTTTTTCTTTGCGTGCTTGTTTTTCTTTCGCTTTACCTCTGCTCTTTTCTTTCTTGTTTGTTTTCTTTTTTGTACCCATAGGTTAGCTTCACATGAAACTATGTTTGGCTCTTGAGACAAGTCAAGAAAATATAAGAGTACTTGTACAACTATCAACATTTGGTTATCTATCTATTCCCTCACTTTATGAAGATCTTATTATCTTCACTTGATGATACCCTAATGGAAAATACATTTTTTTCAGAGTGAGTCTCGGTGAAAACACAATGTTTGCGCTTTTAACTAGCATTGCCTACTGTAATCTGTTTCTTGGGTTAACCCTTGCCATCTTATACAAGTATAGCAAGTAGAGGGGGGGAACTTAACAAGTATGTTAGAGATATCTATAACATAATTCTCTAAAGGGAAAACCTCTTTTGCTCTCAACAAGTTGGGATCCCTCTTCCACCTTTGAAATAAATAAGTGCCTAGGCACATTTCTTTGAAAAATGAAAAAAATGAAAAATGGAAAGAATAAAATAAAGGCAAAACAAGAGAAAGTATTCCTGCACAGAGAGTTGATGCAAGTAACTCTGCTGGGGTAATGACTAGGCTCTCTGGTAGTGGAACGATGCTTGTGTTCCTGCATGACTCCATCGGGGTATTGTCACGACCTACTAGCAGTGGAGCAACACCAGAGATGAAAATAAAACTTTGACAATCATATTACTTGTGCATCAATATACCCCTCATCCTCAATCGAAGAAACTTAGTTAACTTGGCTTGGTACATATGTTGAATTATCAAGAGAATGGTAGGGACTACATCTTTCACTCAAGCTAGTGAGGAAGCCTTGATGATCAAAGAATCGAACAATACTTCCAGAAGGTTTAGACTCGCTTTCACGAAACAAGGTCCATACAGAGAGCTAGAGTTCTACCATTGTGTCGCCAATGTTGCAGTGGTGAAAAATACTCTCCAAAATTTTAGCTCACCTGCAAATTTCAGAGCCTACCATCGATCTTGTGATCGATTGTTCCCTGGTCACTTATTGGTAACATGATGATCTGAAGCCCCCCCTTGATTCCAAGAGTTGTTCACATTCTTATTTTTATGCAAGATGTGTCATCTTTGGGCATCACAATTATCATTTGTCATCCAAAGGGAAGTTTTCTCTACTTCAAGGGGGAATCTTTGTGTGTATGAGTTGTTATCATTACACATAAATGTTTCACACTCACTTCACACACTCTTGTCACAAAGGTTGTTGCATCAAGAAGAGTATGTTTTATATGTTCTAGATGGTCTATGTTGTATCACTAAGTGTTCAAGTGTGTGTTCACAGTTAAAGTTCTATCATTGTTCACATCAATTCAAATGATCTTACACTTAGCTTGATTTTGGAGTTTCTCGAGCAACCTAGCCTCATCTAGCTTTCCAGAACTGCACACATCACTTCTGCAACCCTCAGGATTTTTCCCTTGCCTCCTGGAACTGTGTAATGCACAGGTACCCCAAGCTCCCTTGGCATCCAACACTGCGTAGTGGTTTCTTCCAGTGTCCTTCGCTTAGCCAGAACCCATTTTCTCCAGAAACTATGCATTGTTTTCGGTTAGCTGCTCAGTCTGTCGTGCAATCTGAAACTACGTAGAGGTGTTCTCCTGGGACCCCATCCTGCAATAGTTCGTTGCATCCATAAACGACGCAGTATTGTCCCTAAACTACCCAGTCTGTCTTCCATTCAAAAATTTCACAAAGGTATCCTCCCAGGACCCCATCCAACAATAGTGTCTTACATTTCAAAACTGCACAATTTCATCCTAGATGTCTAGTCTGCCTTGCATTCAGAAACTGCAAAGATGTCCTCCTAGGACATCATCTTGGTAGCAGTCAACACCCATTGAAACTGTGCAGATCTATCTCTCAGTGACCACAAGGAAATATGACATGCTATATGACTCTCAAGGAGTTGAGTAAAATAACCAAGGAACCCAAGTTATGATAGAAGATCAAGACCACATGAAAAATTCATTAGATGCATAACCCTATGGATGGTAAGTATGTTAAGGAAAGATCATATTTTTAAATCCATATCATGGTGTAGCTTGAAGTACTGATATCATTCTGTCTTCAATGAGATGCATGGTTGTAAGCACTGAATGTCATTCCATGTGTTTCCTCTATGTGTCTTGCTCCCTGTCGCTTGTTGGACCAATAGTTGTCTTTTGGAATATGGATTTCTTTGTCATGTTTGCAATCTTGTTTTGGTGATTTTGAAGGTTTTTCTTTGTGTGCATGAGTTTTCTTCGCTCTGTGAACATTGGTCACACTCACACATGAAGTTACAAGCACAGTCGCGTAAGTGTCATCACGGTCATTCGAAGTTCTATCTCAAGTGTCACACTTGTCGCTCTTAGCTTTAAGACTGTCTCACTGAGCACATGTTTTTTCTTGTTGGTATGTGTTTTCTTGTCATCAAAATATGCTAAGTGTATGATCACATTATGAGCCTTCACAAATTCACTTGCTTTAGACACTTAGCCATTTTCTTAAAAATCTTCTCGACTAGACAACCTCCTTCAATCAGACCCCAACTGAGATACATTGTGTAGTCTCAACCCTCAATGACCCTGCTGTGCTACCAAAAACTACGTAGTGCTTGAGGGTTTCTTCCAGGTCAGCTGCACTATGCAATATCGGAAGTGAGCAATATGTCTACCTCCAAAAACTACACAGAAATTGCCTCCAAGCCTGATCCAAACTACGCTTCCTGCAAGATCAATTATAAGAACTCCCTCTAGATAGATAGAAACCTGCACTACACTGAGACCAATGGATGCACTACTCTCCAAAACTATGCAAACATGACCAGATGATATCGTTGTTTCTTGCCCCACACTGCCTTCAGAAAATATGCAAAAATGATCGGCAAGGCCTTTTCACTATCTCCAGAAATTGTGCAGTCCTCTCTAGTAGGTCCTCTGCTAGCTTGCTCTATACTACCTCAAGAAATTTCACATAAATACCAGCTAGTCTCCTTGTGGCTTGTCTTGTCTTCCTCTTGAAAACTACACATTAGTTCCCTTCCACTCTACCTTGTCTTCCTCCTAGGAATTGTACAGAATTGACCAAAAGTCCCTCTACGGGTCTGTTCTATCTTCCTTTCAGATGCACAGTAATTCCTATTAGCCTTGCTCTATATTCCCCCTAGAAACTGTGCAGATATTCCTAATAGCCCCTTTGCATTCCTGCTCTATCCTCCCTCTTGAAACTACGCAGAAGTTGTCCCTTTCAAGGTCTCATCTCGCAACTGACACTAGCGACTGTCACTACCCGATTCTGCCTCCCAATGATCATCGCGCAATTTTTCCCAATAGTGTAGACTAAGCTCTATAATAACTCATCCCAGCCTGAGTTGTGCTCTTCACAGTTTCAGTGTCTTGTCCTCCCTCTCGGTCACCTAGACCTAATCACGAAAAATGATGCATCATGCTATTCTAGGATATTTTTGGATTTTATGTCCCATGATGAGTGAATTGCAAGAACATGTACATTGATGGAACATGGCAAGATGACAAATAGGATGAAAAAGGATCACATGTTAGAAGACTTGCTTGTAGTTGGACGGACGTACAAAGCACATCGAACAACAAGAAAAAGGAGTACATGCACAAAACCATCTTGCAATACCAAGACCATTGGAGACCCCACAACACGATGCTATGTGGAGGTGAAGATGAAGCACGCCCAAGAATACATCTATCACTCAGTAGCACAACAGCTTGACATGGACACCATAGTCAGTGAGTACATGTCAGCAGTGTCATGTCGAGTTGTGTCATGAGTTCTCTTGGCCACATCACTACTATGGGTCATACTCATTGTAATCAAGTGTAATGTAAACTGAAATTCTAAGTGTCATTAGTGGAATCAAAACAATCATTATTTAATGTAAATAGTTATATGTAATGAACTTCAAGAGTCATTAGGGTAGTCCAAGAGTCACAAAGGGGAATATCAAGGGTCATCCCACCCTTTGCTATATATAGAACCTCATAACTCATAGAATGGGCTTTTGGGAGCCAAGTTTTTGCTAGGCAATTCTTAGAGAGGGCTTGGAGAGGACTGTGATAAGCCTTGGCTTCTCCATAGTGCAGAGCGAGTGCATCTCTTTGTAGGAGTAGGCGGTGTTGATTGTAATGTTCCATTATTGGAGCTAGAGGTTGTCATGGTTGTATGTATGGATGGGACTTTCACTCTATATAATATAACAGATCCAACATGTTTTCATGCATATGTTGTTATTATAGTTAGATTATTTTGGTTTCTTTAGAAATTTATGTTATTTAACTTACACATTCATGTATCAACTACTTTGTGTATGATTGTATGAATCTTGTTGGTTTAACAACTCATCCCGGATTGTTGACTATTCTGCTTCCAACCCATGATGTCTTTCTTCTCGTTTGTTCCTTTCAGGCTTCGTATTATTATAGGATTCTAAGGGATACATTTTCTTTCCCCCTTCATTTGTTAGAACCTCCCCATGCATCTCTCTTAACTCGCTGCAAGGTCACATACTTTCTTCCGACAAACATATCATGCTTACCTCTGCCTTCTATTAGAATCAAGGCATACATTTACTACCCACTGCTGGGACTCCTACTCGAAACGATTGGAGGTCTAGTTGGGACTTCTTACCAGGCAGATCCCCTAACATGTTGGTGGGTTCAACATCGTCAACACTTGTGAAAATAAATAATCTAAGGTGTGATTTCTAATCATTGTCATTTAATTGGCAACAACATTTAATTCTCTAATGCGTGCACTAGGGAAAGTATATAAACAACGTATGCTCAAATACCAACATGAAATTAAACTTTTTGAATAATAATGAAAACATTCTAACAAAAAAGTGCTAAAAGGATTTCAATCAATATTGTGCAATATTAATTTCATCTTCAATCTTTTGATGTTGTTTAATGGACATGATACCATGTATTTTCAATTTCATAGTTAAAAGACAAAACAGATTGAAAGGAAACAATCAAAATACAATCAAACATTAAATAGAGGATATCATGGAATGAACATTGTAATTCTAAGAAAATTATTTATCTATCCACCAGTGTTTTGTCTAGCATTTTGGAAACATTTTCTTTCCCAAAATAACCATGAGGTGAAAGAATCACAAAATTAAAATCCATAGGAACCCCTACTAGAAACATTTCCAAAGCCAATGACTTAGGGGCCTGAAGGATCTCCTACAACAAATGAATCATACCCGAGGCATGCTCTGCATTGTCTCCCCATCCCTTTTCTAATCCCATTTCCTATAACTTGGCACACCAGAGTCAAGTAACAATCAAATAAAGGCATTGATTTTTTTATTATTATATTTTATCTATAAAATTTGAATATTGTTTGTTTCGGGAACATATTAATTCATATTGGTAGCATTATTGTCATAAGGTATCAATCAAGTAGGACATCAAAAAAATTGACCTCAATGAGGTCAAACAATTCCTACAATTCATATCAATATTTTTCTTGTTGTGATACGTTGGGTAGAAAAAAGAACATAACTAGAAAAGAAAAATCCATATATTACTTGTATTCAAACTTTGTATATGGTGTATTATTAGGAAACATTTTAAGATGTTCCTCTTCCTTTACCAAAGTGGACTGTAGTTTGGTTGAACTTTGTATCCTTCACTCAACATCAATTTATACAAGATAAATGTCACATAATATTATTTCCCATTTCTCAACATGCTACAAATGATAAATTGGAAGTCACATAAAACCAAGAGAAAACCCTTTTCTAGCCAAAAAAACAAACAAATAATGCCTCTAATAAAACTTTAAACCTTAAAAATTACTCTTCCACATGCTTAGGCTAAAGGAGAGATTATTTGAATCATCTTTAGGTCATATTTAATGGTATATTCATATGTTTCTAGTGATTTAAATTTGGTTCTAAATGAAATATATAAATCTAGACTATTATCAATGAAATTCAATTATAATTTAGAAAAGTAACGTCATTGCAAGGTAGTGGAGAGAGAAACATCTTCATAATTGTAATTCTCTATTTTAGTTTGATTTGATTTGAGTTTGTATTTGAATATATAGTTTTCTCTAAATATGTGAAACATAAAGATGAGAATTGAAATATCCCTGTGAATTTTCAATAGTTCATATTATATATCTCTAAAACAGTCAGACCATCCTTCTGTACTATTTGATGGAGATTTATTATGCATAGAAGAATAATTAATTAAATATAAAACAAAATGATGCAATATATTAAGCAAGGAAAGAAAAATGACATAGTTGTGGTGTTTGTGTTCTTGAGGGAAAACTGACAACGAATGCATGCTTTCTTTATCATGAAATAGTCTTGAAGACAAATTTCAGTTCAAAAATTGAGCTCCATTACCAAAGGAAGATGGTCATGTTAAGCAAGGAAATGATGCATTGAAGGGATCATGGTCTAGATCCAATATATAGTTATCCTTTTCACTGCAGAATACAAACCTATCATCATATTCTTATTCAGGTAAAAAGGAAAGCCTGTATTTGTGCACCTGTGATAGTATATGGAAAAGAGAACACTAGTGTAACCTAGAGCACCATATCTCTCTCCTCCAAAAATACTAGTGTACTGTCAATAGTATTGTACATACCACTAAAAGATAACACTATTTAGTATACTTAACACTATTGTACAATTTTTTAACTACAATCCTCTTAAAGGACGAGCACTATGGTTGGATTACTATCCAAACCACATAGATAAACTAACATAAAGACATGGGAAAAGAAACACCTTCAGAATTCGTGAACTTTTCTTAAGGGACATCAATAACACCATTTTGAGAAGAAATTTACCAAACAAATAATTTACCACAACCTTCTTCTTACTTCCCATAATTATCCTCTTTTAGGAAGTGCAGTAAATCCTACTCCCACTGCTCCAAAATATAATTAAAATTTTGTCATGGTTGCGATAACTCTTGTTGGAAAGAAAATGAGTGATAGGAAGAGACTTCTTACAGGGAAAATAAATTAACTAATACAAATAATGTTGATGTAAGTGATAGAATCAATTTAATTTACTTCTAGATGAATGATTGAACAAAATAAATACATCTTAAACTTGGATTTATTAAACTTGGAGAGAGACATATTATTTATAGGGAGTATTGGCCTTAACAATATTTTTTGTTTTATTATTATTTATAAGCTTTACCCAATGACATATCTCAGATATATTAGTCATAGCGTGTACTTATCCTCTTTAAATTCAGTTATAGAAATCTCACCTAGTTTATTAAAAAAAATGTGCATATGTATATATGTGTATATTATTGTAAATATTGCATCAAGTTGTGTTTATAAAGATGTATAAATAGTTTGTTTCTTTTCTGGTTGAAGCAAATGCGCATAAGTATATATCTGTTTTTCATTGTAAATATTAAATGTGCATATGTATATATGTGTATATTATTGTAAATATTGCATCAAGTTGTGTTTATAAAGATGTATAAATAGTTTGTTTATTTTCTGGTTGAAGCAAATGCGCACTTATCCTCTTTAAATTCAGTTATAGAAATCTCACCTAGTTTATTAAAAAAAATGTGCATATGTATATATGTGTATATTATTGTAAATATTGCATCAAGTTGTGTTTATAAAGATGTATAAATAGTTTGTTTCTTTTCTGGTTGAAGCAAATGCGGATAAGTATATATCTGTTTTTCATTGTAAATATTAAATGTGCATATGTATATATGTGTATATTATTGTAAATATTGCATCAAGTTGTGTTTATAAAGATGTATAAATAGTTTGTTTATTTTCTGGTTGAAGCAAATGCGCATAAGTATATATCTGTTTTTCATTGTAAATATTGCTTCGAGGTAGGCTTATAAAGCTCTATAAGAAGTATGTTTGCCATTTTTCAGTAGTTGTCACTTTAATTTCTGCATCATGTTATGTTTATGAAGCTCCATAAGCATAATATTTTGTTGCATAATATTTTGTTGGCCATAAATTTCATAGAACATCAAGGACAGTAGTGTTCCCCAGGGGGGAATGGTTTGTAATTTCCATGTAAATAATTTGGCATTATAAAAGGAAAAAATCAAGCCAGGGATTGGCATTTGTACTGTAAAGGAAAAAGGAAATAAAAGGAAATAAAGGAAAATGAAATAAAAGAAGAGAGAGAGCATTATAAAATTCTCTCTTACTCTTGGTTACTCTTGGAGCCTTCTAGCATTGATTTGGACATAGAGGCATTCTCACTTGGACTTGGAGGGAGAGAGAACTTGGACAAAAGAAATCAAGAAAGCAAAGAAATTTGTGGGATGTTAAGAAGAAGGTTGGAAAAGCAGCTACAACAGGAGAACAATGTAGATAACAGATTGTAAGTGTGATTTCCTTGTTGAGATTTGAATTCATGGTACATGCATTTGATTATTTGGTCACTTTTTTGTTATTGAAATGGGATTTCATTAGATTGACTTTGGTTTTAGCCTTGCCTTTCCATTTCTTGAATAGCTATGATGTAGTGTGTTCCCATTTTTTATTAGTCTTTGGATGATTGGTAGAATTTGGATCCTGGTTGAGGTGGTGGTAAAATTCCCAAGGTTTGAAGGTGGAGATGGTGTTTCTCCTGGAACTCTTGATGAACGGGTGGAAAGAGGAAAATTCCTCTAGGAATGGTGAAGAAAGACCATTGCATCCAAGCTTTTTTGGTATTAGTAATTTCTAGACCAATTGAGGTGAAATAGCTATGGTTGAGGGTAGAGGTGGTTTAGCCTCTTGATTCCATTATTGTTTTTGTTTTTCTTTATCCCACTTTCTCCCACATTCTTGCTTGGAATATGGCATTAGGGTGATTGACTGAAAGAATATTATGATTCAGCCCAATCTATGGTCAGGTGGTACATGGAAGTCCCTGGCTTGATTTAGTTTATGCCTATGTTATTAGCTGTTATTATTTAATGATTATATATGAGCACAAGTTTTGGCTTTATGACTGGTTTGTCATATTCTCATTCTGTTTCAATGTTGGTTGCATACATTGGTACAAATATGATTTCTTATTATAACTTTTCACTTAATATTTTTTATGAACCGCTTCTCTTTCCTGTGGTCCCATATACCGCTTCTCTTTCATCTGGCCGGACAAACCGAACAACACGTGCTTCTCGCTGTTGCTGTACATGACTAATCAGAAAGCTAAAGGTATCCATGAACAAATTCATACTACATATATCTCTTTATATACAAAAGTCAAAAATAAAAAGAATAGGGAATCTCTAAGATGAAATGCAATGCCACAGAGCGTGTGATTTTATAATGGGTATGCGAGTTGTTTCGCTAGCAATGTTAAAAAAAAATCCAGCTCGTCGGCTGCCTTACAAACTACAGAAACTGCTGCCGCAGACATTAGAGCTCCAGGGACGCCAGCCAACTGTTCACCTGATCGGCTGGAGTTTCAAATCTCTTAACCTGCGAAAACAGATACACACAGACATTAAATCTTTCACACAATTTTTTTTGTACCTGTGCTCTGAAACTAGATCAATTTCTTGAAAAAGGAGAAGGACCAATTTCTTGAATTCTTAATCCCACGAAAGGAAAGAAAAAATAACTAGGTTTTGTTTGAACTCTCAATATACCTTCGAATCTGGAATGACTCTCCCGGATTGTTTGCCATAATATTTGACCAGTGATCACAGATGAACGGCTCCCACTCCATAAAAAAATTGATGTAAATTCCTTTCTCGCATGGAGGACTTGTCCAAATTCATAAATTCGTAGTTGGGATCATAAATTCCGCCATGGCAGAACAAAATTCATTTTCATCAGAGCCCAGAATTGCTGGTCGAAAAGCCCAAACCAGCAATCAGGCTGGCAGTATGTGGCGCTTCAGCAATTTCCGAAAATGATTTTACCGCGGCCGAACCAGAACGCGATGAGAACCAAACTTGGGTAATCGGAGCGTTCTCAATTTAAATATAAATTAATTTCGGTAAAACCCCAGAAAACTCGGATATGATCTGCATATCCTCCTTAATAATTCGCATAACACGTGGTGATAATTAGAGTATGGCTGATAATTACTTTATTTCCTGATAATTCGCGTATTAACTGATAAGTCGCGTAACCCTTGATGATAACTCTTATATTGGCCGTTATAGCTCGCATAACGAGTGAAATTGCCGCATATTCCACCGAGATTATGGCATATCCATGGGAAATCGGTCGGATAAACGGCAGAGACCTCGCGTAAACGGGCGGATATCTATTGAAAACGATGGCATATCAACGTAATAACCCGCTTATCCTTCGCTGATAATCAGCGTATCGGTTGACAAAACACGGTTCAAGTGGTCATACCTCGCGTATCCTTTGACAGATGGCATTTGAAGTGGTGATAACTCGGATATCGAATGAAAATTCGCGTATTAGTGATAGCTTGTGTGATAACTCGGGACATAACGGCTTTTTCTTCTCTTTCCGTCCACCTGATCCTCCAACTACGGCGACGGCAGAATTTGCGGCTGCGCTCTTCATGTTCTCAACATTGCGCCTCCGCAATGGTCTGCGGAAGAGGTCACCCGGCCAGTACGCCTATGGTGCTTGAGTCTTCGTGGAAATTAAAAAAATCCTCCCCTCTACATTCCTCCCGTCTGCAATCTTGAGCTTTTTGGCATATTTCCAGTCCAATCCGGTTTATTTTTGGCATATTTCCAGTCCAATCCTGGGCAAACAGATCAGCGCGCATATTTCCAGTCCGATACTCGGGAAACAGATCAGAGCGCATATTTCCACTCCAACCCTAAAAAATAGGTTATAAATTTCAATGTTATTTCAAATAGAAAATAATAAAGCATTTTTATTTTATTTAACATTTGCTAAGAATTATCAATCATATTTTATAGATTCAAAGTAGGTGGATAGAAGTTATCAATCATTATCCCAAAAGCATGCTCAAGATTTAAAGTAGGTGGATAGAAATTATCAATCATTATCCCAAAAGCATGCTCAAGATTGTATAGTCTATCATCATATCTATGCTTCCTTTTCTAAGGTTTAGAGCATAAAAGTGGAATTGTTAATCTTAATTAATTGGAACCTTCTTTCATTAGATGATCTTGCTCTAGGAACTAGAACACTCAAGCAATGATTGACATTCATGACTCTCTCTCTATAACAATCATTAGTATGAAAGGCTTCAAGTGAGTAGCAACATAAAATACCCAAGAAAACACTTAAATATTGGTTGGAGATTATATTTTGACTATAGAATCTCTCCTATTCCAACTCAATCTAATTAGAGGATATAGAGTGACCAAGTGGAGACACATAACCAAGCAAGGAGTATAAGTAGATAATGATGCATATCACACATAGTCAAGAATAAATTATCTCCCTTTAGCTACGAAACATTGAATTAATTTCTGGTATTAAGGCAACTATGGATTTGTTGATGCGTAGAAATAAGCATGAGCTCTCTAGTCTTCACCCACAACTAGAAGAGCTTCATTATTCTCTCAATAAGTAGTGATAAAAATTATCTTCCTCGATAAATGTCATCTGACAATGGAACACATTTTTTTCCCAATGTTTATGTAACTCTTTCCCCTTAGATAGGGGGATTTGGGCTTAGCAATGTCATCCTCCTTTCAAATTGTAACAAAGTTAGCTTGTAAAAGTTATCCAATTTCATATGTCTTTTTTGTGATGTGTATGCCTATAAAAGTATTATCTTTCATCTTAAAGAAGTGATAGATTTTAACCTAGTAAACATTTCTAAAAAAGACAAAATTGTAAACTAGTTAATGGAAATAGCCCCTTATGATGTAACTTTTGCAGCTAAACTCAAATTTTCATTAATACAAATATTCTCATTCTTTTTTATTACTCAAAATGTTTCAAAACATTTTAATCTTATTTT
>APFE030947804.1:0-46422 GCA_000404065.3 Pinus taeda | reverse complement strand
GCTCTTACAAAGTGGTTTCAGAGTGTTAAGGTCAAATTTTGTCTTTTCAAAGAGTTTTCAAGCAAAATTTGGTCACTAGGCATTAGGTCTAGGGTTTGTTTTCACTACTTCTAAAGTTGTCCAAATGTCAGTCTATGTCATCATTCAGCTGATTCTATCATCATTCATAGGGTTTTCATTATCATGTCAGTGTCTAATGAGTCATTTTACACCTTGTTCATGCTTCAGTTGTGCCTTAGCAAGTTCATTTCCCTCTCCTAGGGTTTTGAAGGCAATTTCTCTTGGACGGTCAAATCATCAGCAAAACTTGTTTCCTGATGTTCATACACCTTCCCCTATCCTTAAAGTTCCTTACCAAATGCTTCCCATCCCTTAGATACGCCAAATTCCTCATTTTTCCACAAACCCTAGTTTCTAGCTACAACCTGGCAATTTTCTAGGTTGGGCCTGTGTTTTGCCCTTTTGGACCCTTTCCCCTCACTCAATCTCTGATATTCCACTTTCTCCTGATTCCTAACATCCCTCCCCACTCCCAAAAATTTCCCCAAGAATTTAGAAGCCCCTGTCCCCTTCATTTCGCTTCATTTTGACAAAATTCCTTGTTTCACACATCGGGACAAGTTTCACTCAAATGATGTTTCAGAGCAGTCAAAGATGAATTTTGGAAAAAGGAGAGAGGTTTTTGTCCACAACATGCCAAAGAAGAAAAAACTCCTTCATGTTTTACACAGGTGTCATGGTTTAAGAGAAATGTGAATAATTTCGTTGCCTCAGGAGAATCAAAGACACCTCTGAAGTGACCTTGGGAAAATCAAGTTTTCTCCTAGCTTGGTTGGCCAAATGATTTTCTTGATGGGTAAAATGATACCTAGACACCAAGATATTTCCAATGAGCTATCATGAGCTCAATGTGGGGTTGAGGAAGGCATTCAAAAGTTGACTGCAACAACACTCTTCCTTGAGGCAGTCTCATTTGACACTTTTTGACCAGTCTTGGGAGATTTGATTTTTGACAGATCAAATCAACTCCAAATTGAAAAATTCAAATTGATTTAGAAAGTAGACTCAATTACCTTTCCAACGAGCCCTATTTTGCTCAATTCTGACAATGGGAAGGCCTTCAAACAGAGCTTCCAATGTGTGTGACCCGTTGAGAGGTGTGCGACCCGTCAGAGGCTCTCCCACAGTGCAAAAATACAACGTGCGCGACCCGTTGGGAGGTGCGCGACCCGTTGAGCTGTATCTTTTCAAACTCAAAAAAAAATTGCTCAAAATCCCTCCAAATCATCAAATTTCTTGAGGTAGGTTCTCCAAACTTGAAAATGGTTGTTGGTTATGTTTAAAGGACATCATGAATGGGTTTAAAGATCAAATTGTGCAAGAGGAAGAGGCTCCATATGGCTGCAATGTGTGATGATTAAAATGTGTTAGGGATTATTGTTGTTCATGTTTTCTCCCTTGTAATTATTTCCCTCTTTCCCCTTTTCCGTTCCCTTGTATTTCCATGTAATTTCCCTTTGTTAAATTGTAAAATAAATACAAACCCTACCCCTCTCCCCAAACACTAAAACTCAAACCCTAACCCTACCTCCCCATATGCCCATGTAAACACATGAATTTGATGATGCATGTGCAGTGATGTTTGCAATGTATTCCCTAAATTCCCTGTTATTCATATATTCCCAATTCCTGGTGTAAAAGGTCCCTCCCCTAAAATTTCCCTCATGTTCTTGTCCCCTTGAAAAAACATAGAGTTCAACACTTTCTGCAGGTAGCGAAAGCAGTTCAGTTTGTCCACTTTGCTCCTAAACCATGTCAGAAACCAAAACTTATGAGAAAAATGAATACCATGCGAAAAATGATGACCATTCATCATCTACAGAGGTTGAGGTACAAAGGAGAAAAATCACTATCACTATTGGGCAATGATGCATGTCTACAAGGCTAAAATGAAAGTTTTTCAAAGGAGGTTGAGCGAAGCACTAAAACAACGGAAAATTCCCGATCCACTCCAAATTTTGGCCAAATCATATTTGACTAAGCATGGTACTTTATTGGGGACTCCCAGCCCAAATTTCAAGAAATTTGGAGAAAATTTTGTCATTTGTGAATTTTTTGTGCCATTTACAGGTTTTGGCTTCTCAACAGGTCTCACCTCCGGTGAGACCCTTTGTCATCGTAGCTCCGTTTTGAAAAAACTCAGAATTTTTGGATTTGTCATGAAAAGTTACACTTTCTCATCCATTACTAAGAAATTACATCAAGTTTTTGGCCTCCAAAAGGTCAAAATACATGAACAATTTGACTTTCTGCCCCTTTTTTGAGTTGCAGAAACCAGTCTTGGGAGAATTAAGTTTTGACAGGGAAAATGACCTCCAAATTCAAAAATTCTAGTTGGGTTGGAAATTAGACTCACATACCTTTCCAACGAGCCCATTTTTGCTCACTTATGACACCGGGAAGGCCTCCAAACAGAGCTGAAAAAGTGTGCGACCTGTTGAGAAAAGGTGTGCGACCCATTGAGGAAATGTTGCCAGATTTGACCAGTTCAGCCCAGAAATTCTAGTTTTGACCTTTTTCGACTTTCTGAGGTTAATGATGATCTTAATGGATGTAATTGTGACACTTTTTGGATACTTTTACTCTTTTTTAACTCTTCTGGAATAATTTCTCATGTAAAGGGTAAAAATTGAATGTATGAACTGATTTCCAAGTTTATAGAGGCAAGTTGTTTTGACTGCCTAGATTTTAGTGCTAAGTTTAGAATTGGTTGAAACAGCTCCTAGAAGGATGAGCTCAACCCCTAAAGGCAAGGGAAGAGGTTGGATTTCCTATATTATGTATTTTCTCAATCATTTTCAGGGGTTGGAAGGTTGGACTCTTGAGAGAGCAGTGACTCATGTATTATCTATTGTATCTCTACAATTTTTGGCAAGGAAGACCAGGGTTTTGCTGTCATATTTGGGATTCTTGTGGACTCATGTGTTGATGGTGTGTTTCTTCAGTCATTGTAAGCTTTTTTATGTGTTTCATTTTCCTTCTATACTTCTGCATAGTAAACAAATGAAGTGATAAAGTAAGAATTCATGCTTGTCATGCTCTGCTTTTAAGTCTGTTTAATTTTGATGTTTTCTACTATTTAAAGAGAATTCAAATTCATTGTTTGCTCTCTTTAGCCTTCTCTCTTTCATTCCTGACCATTCACTTCATTCAAAGACATCAGCACGGGCTCCTACCTCGCCCCAAAGACTCCCCTGCAGAAACTGTGTCCCATCCCCGCAGCCAAATTTGCCCTCTCCTCAACTTGCCACCAAAAACCCAAAAACCCCAAAATCAAATTATTTTATCAGTTTACTAGCCTAATATCAGTGTTACTTTGTTGGTCATCTCCCTAATTGAAAAGTTTCCAAGAGAGACCGGAGAGAGCCTTCTCCTGCCCCGTAGGGCTAGCTACGAGGTTGAATGGTTTGATGTAGCTTTGATATTTTCCTTTCTCAGCCTGAGGTGAAACTTCAAACGCTAACATGTTCCATTCCTCTGTAATATATAATTTTCTGACATGTGTCATCGCCATGACAACCATCAAGAAGCAAGGCATGTACACTCCTCTTCCTACTACCATCCAACACTGGGAATTCATATCAATGGCTTATCTATCTATCCTCCCTTCCACCAAGCATAGTAATGATTGTGTATTTGTGGTCAAGCACAGATTTTATGGGATGGTTATATTGATGGCCTACAAGAAGAGTATCATAGTAGAGGGAACTTCCAAAATCTTCTTTGAACGAGTTTGATTACATTTTTGGATCCCACAGACCATTATATTAGATTAGGATAACAAGTTCCTGAGCACATTCTAGTCGAGCCCCTGGTCATTATCGGACACCAAACTCACCAAGTCGACTGCATTCCATTCCCAAACTAATGGCCAGATAAAGGTCATCAATAGGATGATAGTGTGCATACTATGCATGTACAACTCCAAGCACCCATGAACATAGTATGAGAGCCTTCCCTATGTGTAACACCGTTATAACATAGCCCTCCATAGCTCTATTGGTTGTAGTCCCTTTCAAGTGGGTTTGGGATTTCAACCATTATGTCTGGTTGATGTTTCCATCCCTCATGCGACTCTACGCGGGAAGAATCTACACATGTACAGTCCAAGGCTAATAAAGAAACCAAGTTTATTGAATGCATCCAACAAATATTCCAACATGTTCATGACATCTTGGATAAATCCAATCCCAAGTACAAGCAACAACATGATGAACATTGGGTGCCATATAAGTTTTAGGTGTGCGACAAAGTTTGGTTGCATTTGTAGAAAGAAAACCTCATGTTATGAAACCTTCCCTCTTCGAAGCAGTTCCAACAAATCATTCCTTCCTTATCTCTACCTCAATAGCTCAATTACAGAGAATTTTTCTTAAACTCGTATCAAAAACAAAGGATTTGTTTTTCCAAATTTGGGAGAATAATGGGGGTGGATTAAAACCACAAATAGAGGAATGAGAAGGAACCCTTGCATTATTCATTCCAAAACCATGAGAAGGATGAGGAGCCGTTCTCAAAAGAAGACATTGAAGAATCTTTTAGTCCTCAATCCAAATATCCTACAAGGTATGTGCAAAAACACCACCCAACCGACCAAATTGTTGGTGATTTAAATTCAGGTGTACAGACAATAAGAAGGTTGTTAAATATCCCCACTCAAGTGCATGTAGGTGTTTTATCTATGAAGGAAACAAATGGTTTTTCTCAACCCAACCAAGATGATAATTGGTTAAAATATATGCATGAAGAGCTTGATCAGATTGAGAAAAACTATACATGGGAGCTTATTCTTAGACTAACAAACAATAATGTGATAGGCACGAAATGGGTCTTCAGGAACAAATTGAATGAACATGGTGAAGTGTAAAGAAATAAAGCAAGATTAGTTTTCCAAGGCTATGCACAAATTGAAGGTTTGGACTTTGATGAAACCTTTTTCTCGTATAGCTCGATTGTAGGCAATACACATGTTTTTGGATTTTACTAGTTTCAAGAGATTCAAGATATATCAGATGGATGTTGAATCTACTTTCTTGAATGGAGAATTGTAGGAATAAGTCTACATTGAGTAGCCAAATGGTTTTATGTTGTTAGATAAGCTTGATTATGTTTGCAATATGAAAAAGGACTTGTATGGTCTTAAGCAAACCCCATAGAGTTGGTATTCCAAGTAGGACAATTACTTGCTCAAGTATAGTTTTAAAAGAGGAAAATATAATAGTAATTTATATGTAAAATCTAATGATGGAAAATTGTTAGTGGTGGTTGTCTATGTTGATGATGCTATTTTTTTCAGTGATTCAAATTCTTTAACTTGTCAATTTGTAGCTGAGATAAAGACCAAATTTGAGATGTTTGTGCTTGGAGAAATTTTTGAGTTAATTGGTTTATAGATTGTACAGTCTTCTAAATGAATTTTTATCTCACGAAGCAAGTATCTCAATTAAGTTTTGAATAAATTTTGCATGTAGGAATGTTCATTGGTAAACACTCTAATGGTTATTAGTTGCAAACTCAGTAAGGTTGATGAGTCACCAAAGATGGATAAGAATTTATACCTTAGTATCCTCCTAACACCTCACCTTGGTCTCAACGGTATTATACTTCCCAATGGGGTGATCCATATTCATGACATTATCCTCCCCACTATGTCATTCCTCCTTTTCATCCATATCAAAACCAAACTCCTCAGTGGGGTGATCCATATTTCCCTCAACATTCTCAATATCCTCCATACCAAAATCAATTATATTAATCCTATACACCTCTACGACAACCATTTCAAAGACCCACTCCCACTCAAATCCTGCACAACCATTTCCCAACACAAGCAATAAAATAACTCAGCCCACTTATAATGCTAAGTTACAAAATCTCCAAACAAATCCTCTTGATCCAAATGATATTCATCTTGGATCGGGAAGGTTATTGCAAAGAAGAGATTATCTAACTTCTATCGAAAAAAATGTCCAATAGAAGAAGATCCAAAGGATACTAAATAATCATGCACCACATTTGATGGAGAGTAGCAATTGGAGCCTGAGATTGAAGAATTGATGTTATGCTTATCATTAGATCCTTTGTGTGTTCAAGGGACTAATCAGAAAATAGTCGGAAGATTTGAATTGCATGGAAGAATAAGGCATACAAAATGATCTAGGTGAGCAAGTGAACCAAGGGAATCACAACTATATTTAACTTTGGTTCTTGATAATCACAAAGTAGGAGCACCACTCTCTTCAATAGTGTTTGACATCATCAAAGTCAAAACAGTTGGTCTCTCATATTCAGGTAGATGTCAAAGAATATATTTCGAGCCTACATATGAGTTTATTTGTCGTTTGGTTATGCACATGGATCCATTGGAAGTATTCCTATACTTGAAACAAATTTTATTTATTTTTTTAGTCGAGTAGGATAGAGGAATAAAAAAAACGAAAATAAAATAAGAGGAAAAAATAAAATATGAGGCGGAAACCTTCTTTGAGGCACTTGAGGTTGGCTCACTAATTGAAAACCTCCATGAGGAAATAAGTGAGATGGGAAGAAAAAAAAGAGAAAAAAGAAAAAATATCCTAGGTGAAAGCCTCCTTTGAGGCGCTTAGGCAGACCTATTAGTTGAAACCTCATTGAGACAGCTAGTGGGCCTAGAACAAAGAGAAAAATGAAAAACATTATTTTCTCTAGGTATCTCTCTCTGATCTATGTAGGTCTTCCCAACTTGCTCAAGCAACAACAATTTGATCAGGGAAGCAAGCATCTAGTCAAGGGTAATCAACATTAAGTTTTCCACCTCCTGCCCCAAGATGCTCCAACATGGCTAAGAAAAAGGTCCATACATATCATGTTATTTTATAATGAATCCCCATGTCATTTTGCATCATTCTTATGCCTTTCCAATTCATTTTCCCCGTTGTACTGAAGTGCTACAGGAACAATGTGTTTGGCTACAGGATTTCCAAAATACACAAAGCATAAAATACTTTTACCATATCTTGAAAACCATGCATCCATTGGTCAATTTGTTTCATGGGGAGATGCATATGGATTATAGTAACATGCTCAAAACATTTCAATAAATTAAAGTGCATAGTTTTCGAGAAATTGACCGCAATCACTTATAGCCATTTTCCATTTTTCTTGAGATTCATGTATCCAATGGCCAAGGTTTTTTTATGAGGAGATGCATAAGGATGATAGAAAAATTATCAAAAAAATTTAAGTGAATCTAATCTACTATTTGAGAGATATGGATTAAAAAATTCTTCTCTAGGATTGTCTAAGAACTACTACAAGATTGACACATAGTGCTACAAGATTGACACAAAGTATTGCAGGATTGACACAACAAGCTACAGGAAAGCCCAGAGATCTACGAAGAGTGTGATTTTGAGAAAAAACATCACCCAAACCGTAGAATTCAAGGAGGAGCATCAAAGGGAGGGTAAGTACAAATTTTTCCTTTCCAGATTTTGACAAAAATCCTGAAAAACCTTTCATTATTTTAAACAAATTTTTCCTTGCCAGCTTTTGACAAAAAACATGAAAAACCTTTCATTATTTTAAACAATACATCATGTAACAATTTATGGTATAAGTTTTGGGATGAAAAGAGAATGAATTATATGTGTTGAGCATGGTGAGAGAAGGAAATGTAGTTGTTTTGAGTTGTGTTATGAAACCTTCCCTCTTCGAAGTAGTTCCAACAAATCATTCCTTCCTTATCTCTGCCTCAATAGCTCAATTACAGAGAATTTTTCTTAACCTTGTATCAAAAACAAAGGATATGTTTTTCAAAATTTGGGAAAATAATGGGGGTGGATTAAAACCACAAAGAGAGGAATGAGAAGTAACCCATGCATTATTCATTCCAAAACCATGAGAATGATGAGGAGCCATTCTCAAAAGAATACATTGAAGAATCTTTCAGTCCTCAATCCAAAGATCCTACAAGGTATGTGCAAAAATGTCACCCAACCGACCAAATTGTTGGTGTTTTAAATTCAGGTGTGGAGACAATAAGAAGGTTGTTAAATATCCCTACTCAAGTGCATGTAGGTTTGTTATCTATGATGGAAACAAATGATTTTTCTCAACCCAACCAAGATGATAATTGGTTAAAATATATGCATGAAGAGCTTGATCAGATTGAGCAAAACTAGACATGGGAGCTTATTCTTAGACTAACAAACAATAATGTGATAGGCACGAAGTGGGTCTTCAGGAACAAATTGAATGAACATGGTGAAGTGTAAAGAAATAAAGAAAGATTATTTTGCCAAGGCTATGCACAAATTGAAGGTTTGGACTTTGATGAAACCTTTTTCTCATATGGCTTGATTATAGGCAAACACATGTTTTTGGATTTTACTAGTTTCAAGAGATTCAAGATATATCAGATGGATGTCGAATCTACTTTATTGAATGGAGAATTGTAGGAAGAAGTCTACATTGAGTAGCCAAATGGTTTTACGTTTTTAGATAAGCTTCATTATGTTTGCAATATGAAAAAGGCCTTGTATGGTCTTAAGCAAACCGCACAGAGTTGGTATTCCAAGTAGGACAATTATTTGCTCAAGTATATTTTTAAAAGAGGAAAATATAATAGTAATTTATATGTGAAATCTAATGATGGAAAATTGTTAGTGGTGGTTTTCTATGTTGATGATGCCATTTTTTCAGTGATTCAAATTCTTTAACTTGTCAATTTGTAGCTAAGATAAAGACCAAAATTGAGATGTTTGTGCTTGGAGAAATTTTTGAGTTAATTGGTTTATAGAATGTACAGTCTTCTAAAGGAATTTTTATCTCATGAAGCAAGTATCTCAAATAAGTTTTGAATAAATTTTGCATGTAGGAATGTTCGTTGGTAAACACTCCAATGGTTATTAGTTGCAAACTCAGTAAGGTTGATGAGTCACCAAAGATGGATAAGAATTTATACCTTAGTATCCTCCTAACACCTCACTTTAGTCTCCACAGTATTATACTTCCCAATGGGGTGATCCTTTTTCATGGTATTATCCTCCCCACTATGTCATTCCTCTTTCATCCATATCAACACCAACCTCCTCAGTGGGGCGATCCATATTTCCCTCAACATTCTCAATATCCTCCATATAAAAGTCAATTATATTAATCCTATCCACCTCTACCATAGCCATTTCAAATACCTACTCCCACTCAGATACCTGCACAACCATTTCCAAACACAAGAAATAAAATAACTCAGCCCACTTATAATGCTAAGTTACAAAATCTCCAAACAAGTCCTCTTGATCCAAATGATATTCATCTTGGATTGGGAAGGTTTTGCAAAGGAGATATTATCTAACTTCTATCGAAAGAAAAATGTCCAATAGAAGAAGATCCAAAGGATACTAAAGAATCATGCACCACATTTGATGGAGAGTAGCCATTAGAGCCTAAGATTGAAGAATTGATGTTATTCTTATCATTAGATCCTTTGTGTGTTCAAGGGACTAATCAGAAAATAGTGGAAGATTTGAATTGCATGGAAGAATAAGGCATACAGAATGATCTAGGTGAGCAAGTGAACCGAGGGAATCACAACTATATTTAACTTTGGTTCTTGACAATCACAAAGCAGGAGCACCACTCTCTTCAATAGTGTTTGACATCATCAAAGTCAAAGCAATTGGTCTCTCATATTCAGGTAGATGCCAAAGAATATATTTCGAGCCTACACATGAGTTTATTTGTCGTTTGGTTATGAACATGGTTCCATTGGAAGTATTCCTATACTTGAAACAAATTTTATTTATTTTTTACGTAGAGTAGGATAGACGAATAAAAAAAAAAGGAAAATAAAATAAGAGGAAAAAATAAAATATGAGGTGGAAACCTCCTTTGAGGCACTTGAGGTTGGCTCACTAATTGAAAACCTCCATGAGGAAATAAGTGAGTTGGGAAGAAAAAAAAAAAAAAAGAGAAAAAAAAAATGTCTAATAGAAGAAGATCCAAAGGATACTAAAGAATCATGCACCACATTTGATGGAGAGTAGCCATTAGAGCCTAAGATTGAAGAATTGATGTTATTCTTATCATTAGATCCTTTGTGTGTTCAAGGGACTAATCAGAAAATAGTGGAAGATTTGAATTGCATGGAAGAATAAGGCATATAGAATGATCTAGGTGAGCAAGTGAACCGAGGGAATCACAACTATATTTAACTTTGGTTCTTGACAATCACAAAGCAGAAGCACCACTCTCTTCAATGGTGTTTGACATCATCAAAGTCAAAGCAATTGGTCTCTCATATTCAGGTAGATGCCAAAGAATATATTTCGAGCCTACACATGAGTTTATTTGTCGTTTGGTTATGAACATGGTTCCATTGGAAGTATTCCTATACTTGAAACAAATTTTATTTATTTTTTAAGTAGAGTAGGATAGACGAATAAAAAGAAAAGGAAAATAAAATAAGAGGAAAAAATAAAATATGAGGTGGAAACCTCCTTTAAGGCACTTTAGGTTGGCTCACTAATTGAAAACCTCCATGAGGAAATAAGTGAGTTGGGAAGAAAACAAAAAAAAGAGAAAAAAAAAATATCCTAGGTGAAAGCCTCCTTTGAGGCACTTAGGTAGACCTGTTAGTTGAAACCTCATTGAGACATTTGGTGGGCCTAGAAAAAAGAGAAAAATGAAAAACATTATTTTCTCTAGGTATCTCTCTCTGATCTATGTAGGTCTTCCCAACTTGCTCAAGCAACAAAAATTTGATCAGGGAAGCAAGCATCTAGTCAAGGGTAATCAACATTAAGTTTTCCACCTCCTACACCAAGATGCTCCAACATGGCTAAGAAAAAGGTCCATACATGTCTTCTTATTTTCATAATGAATCACCATGTCATTTTGCATCATTTCTATGCCTTTCCCATTCATTTTCCCCATTGTACTGAAGTGCTACAGGAACAATGTGTTTGGCTACAGGATTTCCAAAATACACAAAGCATAAAATATTTTTACCATATGTCGAGAACCATGCATCCATTGGTCAATTTGTTTCATGGGGAGATGCATATGGATTATAGTAACATGCTCAAGACATTTCAATAAATTAAAGTGCATAGTTTTCGAGAAATTGACCGCAATCACTTATAGCCATTTTCGATTTTTCTCGCGATTCATGCATCTAATGGCCAAGGTGCTTTTATGAGGAGATGCATAAGGATGACAGAAAAATTATCAAAAAAATTCAAGTGAATCTATTCTACTGTTTGAGAGATATGGATTAAAAAATTCTTCTGTAGGATTGTTTAAGAACTACTACAAGATTGACACATAGTGCTACAAGATTGACACAAAGTACTGCAGGATTGACACAACATGCTACAGGAAAGCCCAGAGATCTACAAAGAGTGTGATTTTGAGAAACAACATCACCCAAACCGTAGAATTCAAGGAGGAGCATCAAAGGGAGGGTAAGTACAAATTTTCCTTGCCAGCTTTTGACAAAAATCCTGAAAAACCTTTCATTATTTTAAACAAATTTTTCCTTGCCAGATTTTGACAAAAAACGTGAAAAACCTTTCATTATTTTAAACAATACGTCCTGTAACAATTTATGGTATAAGTTTTGGGTTGAAAAAAGAATGAATTATATGTGTTGAGCATGGTGAGAGAAGGAAATGTAGTTGTTTTTAGTTGTGTTATGAAACCTTCCCTCTTCGAAGCAGTTCCAACAAATCATTCCTTCCTTATCTCTACCTCAATAGCTCAATTAAAGAGAATTTTTCTTAACCTCGTATCAAAAACAAAGGATTTGTTTTTCCAAATTTGGGAGAATAATGGGGGTGGATTAAAACCACAAAGAGAGGAATGAGAAGGAACCCTTGCATTATTCATTTCAAACCATGAGAAGGATGAGGATCCATTCTCAAAAGAAGACATTGAAGAATCTTTCAGTCCTCAATCCAAAGGTCCTACAAGGTATGTGCAAAAATGTCACCCAACCGACCAAATTGTTGGTGATTTAAATTCAGGTGTGCAGACAATAAGAAGGTTGTTAAATATCCCTACTCAAGTTCATGTAGGTTTGTTATCTATGATGGAAACAAATTATTTTTCTCAACCCAACCACGATGATAATTGGTTAAAATAGATGCATGAAGAGCTTGATGAGATTGAGAAAAAATAGACATGGGAGCTTATTCTTAGACTAACAAACAATAATGTGATAGGCACGAAATGGGTCTTCAGGAACAAATTGAATGAACATGGTGAAGTGGAAATAAACAAAGCAAGATTAGTTTGCCAAGGCTATGTACAAATTGAAGTTTTGGACTTTGATGAAACATTTTCCTCGTATAGCTTGATTATAGGCAATACACATGTTTTTGGATTTTACTAGTTTCAAGAGATTCAAGATATATCAGATGGATGTCGAATCTACTTTATTGAATGGAGAATCGTAGGAAGAAGTCTACATTGAGTAGCCAAATGGTTTTACATTGTTAGATAATCTTGATTATGTTTGCAATATGAAAAAGGCCTTGTATGGTCTTAAGAAAACCCCACAGAGTTGGTATTCCAAGTAGGACAATTATTTTCTCAAGTATATTTTTAAAAGAGGAAAATATAATAGTAATTTATATGTGAAATCTAATGATGGAAAATTGTTAGTGGTGATTGTCTATGTTGATGATGTTATTTTTTCAGTGATTCAAATTCTTTAACTTGTCAATTTGTAGCTAAGATAAAGACCAAATTTGAGATGTTTGTGCTTGGAGAAATTTTTGAGTTAATTGGTTTATAGATTGTACAGTCTTCTAAAGGAATTTGTATCTCATGAAGCAAGTATCTCAATTAAGTTTTGAATAAATTTTGCATGTAGGAATGTTCATTGGTAAACACTCCAATGGTTATTAGTTGCAAACTCAATAAGGTTGATGAGTCACCAAAGATGGATAAGAATTTATACCTTAGTATCCTCCTAACACCTCACCTTAGTCTCCACGGTATTATACTTCCCAATGGGGTGATCCATATTCATGGTATTATCCTCCCCACTATGTCATTCCTCCTTTTCATCCATATCAACACCAACCTCCTCAGTGGGGTGATCCATATTTCCCTCTACATTCTCAATATCCTCCATATCATAAAAAATTATATTAATTCTATCCACCTCTACCACAGCCATTTCAACAACCTACTCCCACTTAAATACCTACATAACCATTTCCAAACACAAGAAATAAAATAACTCAGCCCACTTATAATGCTAAGTTACAAAATCTCCAAACAAATCCTCTTGATCCAAATGATATTCATCTTGGATTGGGAAGGTTCTGCAAAGAAGATATTATCTAGCTTCTATCGAAGAAAACAAATGTCCAATAGAAGAAGATCCAAAGGATACTGAAGAATCATGCACCACATTTGATGGACAGTAGCCATTAGAGCCTGAGGTTGAAGAATTGATGTTATGCTTATCATTAGATCCTTTGTGTGTTCAAGGGACTAATCAGAAAATAGTGGAAGATTTGAATTGCATGGAAGAATAAGGCATACCGAATGATCTAGGTGAGCAAGTGAACCAAGGGAATCACAACTATATTTAACTTTGGTTCTTGACAATCACAAAGTAGGAGCACCACTCTCTTCAATAGTGTTTGACATCATCAAAGCCAAAGCAGTTGGTCTCTCATATTCAAGTATATGCCAAAGAATATATTGCGAGCCTACACATGATTTTATTTTTCGTTTGGTTATGCACATGGTTCCATTGGAAGTATTCCTATACTTGAAACAAATTTTATTTATTTTTTAAGTAGAGTAGGATAGAGGAATAAAAAAAAGGAAAATAAAATAAGAGGAAAAAATAAAATATGAGGCGGAAACCTCCTTTGAGGCACTTGAGGTTGGCTCACTAATTTAAAACCTCCATGAGGAAATAAGTGAGTTGGGAAGAAAAAAAAAAAGAGAAAAAAAAATATCCTAGGTGAAAGCCTCCTTTGAGGCGCTTAGGCAGACCTGTTAGTTGAAACCTCATTGAGACAACTAGTGGGCCTAGAAAAGAGAGAAAAATGAAAAACATTATTTTCTCTAGGTATCCCTCTCTGATCTATGTAGGTCTTCCCAACTTGCTCAAGCAACAAGAATTTGATCAAGGAAGCAAGCATCTAGTCAAGGGTAATCAACATTAAGTTTTCCACCTCCTACACCAAGATGCTCCAACATGGCTAAGAAAAAGGTCCATACATGTCTTGTTATTTTCATAATGAATCACCATGTCATTTTGCATCATTTCTATTCCTTTCCCATTCATTTTCCCCATTGTACTGAAGTGCTATAGGAACAATGTGTTTGGCTACAGGATTTCCAAAATTCACAAAGCATAAAATATTTTTACGATATCTCGAAAACCATGCATCCATTGGTCAATTTGTTTCATGGGGAGATGCATATGTATTATAGTAACATGCTCAAGACATTTCAATAAATTAAAGTGCATAGTTTTTGGGAAATTGATCGGAATCACTTATAGCCATTTTCCATTTTTCTCGAGATTCATGCATCCAATGGCCAAGGTGTTTTTATGAGGAGATGCACAAGGATGATGGAAAAATTATCAGAAAAATTCAAGTGAATCTAATCTACTGTTTGAGAGATATGGATTGAAAAATTCTTCTATAGGATTGTCTAAGAACTATTACAAGATTGACACATAGTGCTACAAGATTGACACAAAGTACTGCAGGATTGACACAACATGCTACAGGAAAGCCTAAAGATCTACAAAGAGTGTGATTTCGAGAAAAAACATCACCCAAACCGTAGAATTCAAGGAGGAGCATCAAAGGGAGGGTAAGTACAAATTTTTCCTTGCCAGCTTTTGGTAAAAAGCCTGAAAAACCTTTCATTATTTTAAACAAATTTTTCCTTGCCATCTTTTAACAAAAAACCTAAAAAACCTTCCATTATTTTAAACAATACATCCTGTAACAATTTATGGTATAAGTTTTGGGATGAAAAGAGAATGAATTATATGTGTTGAGCATGGTGAGAGAAGGAAATGTAGTTATTTTGAGTTGTGTTATGAAACCTTCCCTCTTCGAAGTAGTTCCAACAAATCATTACTTCCTTATCTCTGCCTCAACAGCTCAATTACAGAGAATTTTTCTTAACCTCGTATCAGAAACAAAGGCTTTGCTTTTCCAAATTTGGGAGAATAATGGGGTGGATTAAAACCACAAACAGAGGAATGAGAAGGAACCCTTGAATTATTAATTCCAAAATTTTTGTAGGTACAAAAAGGTTCTAGTGATAGCCAACAAAGCATAACACATTAAGAGGAGCAACATCAAAATTCACCTTCATACACTCCCATTTAGTTCTATGTGTCCAATCCATCCATTCCTTAACCTCTCCATGCTTTTGCACAGCATTACTAGCCTCGAAGGCCTAATTCTATCAATATCTCATATTACTACAATATTGTTCCAGAATTGCTATAGGATGTTGATCTATATAAAAAAAAGGAATACATTGAATTTTTTTCACTCAAGAACATGGGAGGGGGTCGATAAGAGCCCTATCATCCATCCACTACACTAGATGTCACCTTTCCTTTCACCTTTATTCCCATTACCATCCATTAAAATCCTTGCCCTTCATCTCTTTTTTACCATTTTTCATCACAAAAGAGCTTAAGCCCTTTTCCATCACAGAAGGGATCTATTTCCATCATCAACAATTTTTTCATAAATTTTCAACATTGTTGGAAGCAGTACTTGGAGAAATTTTTTATCCTAAGGACTATGTGTGATTGCTACAGGAAGATACATAATCCTGTAGCAACCTTTGTAAACCTTACAGGGTCACATTTGAAGGACAAGACCAAGAAACTTGAACATCATGAATCTTTAGGAGACTCTAGCACTGGTCCTCTGTAGCTATAAGATCCTTGATCAACAACAAAAGTAGCATCTGATCCCTGGTGGCACCTATATTGTCATCACATGAATCATGGAACTTCAATCAACAATGAAAAAAATTCAAGGGAATGAAAAGAATTGATGAAAGTGGCATTTGTACTTGAAAGAGTAATCCAACAACTTCATCAATGTTGCAATAGCCTCATGCAAGCATCAACTAGTCGATCAACAACTACAACACTCACATCAAGAGCATCTCCACCACAGAGCAGTAAAAGCAACAATAGAAAACCTAGAAGACATCCAAAAACAAGGCTATCAACATTAGGACCTCCTGCAGGTTATTGCATGCAGCTTCAATATCATCAAATGGATCCTCCATGTCTACATCAACATCCTGCACACAAAAAAATAATCATGGTAAGGCACATGTATGCAACTCTCTAACCTCACCTTTCAAACCTATTTTAGCTTGAGAAAAAATTAAAAGTGTGAGAAGAAAAGGTATTTTATAGCCAAACTTGATAGAAGGAAGCCTTGGTCTTATCTAGCAAGTCACTTAACTTTTCTCCAAAGGACAACAACATGTGTGGGAGATAAATGAGACAAAAGTGAAAATTTACTTAATAAAGTGGGAGATTATCATGAAGCTCAAAAAGTAGATGGGGGGTAGTTCAATTAACTCAAAGAACTCTGGGCTTATTTTTCAGGAAATATCATAAAGTAAAAAAAAAGAAAAGGAAAAATATAGGTGGGGCCAACTCACTTAACTCAAAGTTTTGCATGCAATTTTGTTTAAAAAAAAGGAGAGTGAAGAATATTAAAAAAAAAAGTAAAAATAAAAATAAAATGGCAGAACCACCACCTCTTGGCAAGAAAATCTACTTCTACAAGATACTAATAAGTTGCTACAAGATCATGCAGGCTGCCATAGGATACAAACATGCTTCTACAAGATATTACAACATTGTTATAGGATGCCTTGTATTACTACAATATTGCATCTAAGGGTTCTAAAATCAGCCTCAAGGTGGGATAAGGCAGTATAAATTTGTTGAAGAGTGTAATGGTCCTTACACAGCTCACAGAAACTAATGAAGAAATGAAAGAGAAGACAAAGGTACATGCAAAGAAAAACATAGATAATAATATATGAAATAGAGTTGTTTGAGATTCATTTATCATGATCAAAGGTTCAAATTGTCAAAAGCACATATAGAGTCTCCAGAGACTTGAAAATATGTTGAAACATCAAGAAGACTAGATAAGAAGAGAAGGGAGGAAGCCGAAGATCCCATGATACATAAGGAAATGGAAATAATTGAAGAACATGTAGGCTTCCATCCAGCAGGGGAAGCTACAGCCACATCAATATGAGGTGTTATAAAAGACATACATGAAGAAAAGCACATCAAGGAAGATAAGTAGGTTTCTTAAAGGATGAGAAACAGTTTTAGTGGGGGGGTATGATGGGCCTCCAAATTAGACATTTATTAATTCCCATCTAACCTTTCTTGGGCACATAAAGGCTATATTAAATCTCTCATTCTACACTTAATAATGTGTTTTTTATCTTCAATATTTTCTTAGGAGGTTTAGGTATAATTTCATATTATGTGGCTAATATTATTTATTTATGTAGAATATTGAGAGAATTTTGAGTAAATTTTGAATGAGAGAATATAGTGACTTATTACTTGCAAATGAATGAATGGAATATTATGAATTTATTGAGAATATTTTGAAGCTCCATTGATTGAGAAAATGTAGGGATGTGTTCCCCACCAAAAGAGGACCTTCAGCTTGTCTGGTTTACAAAGGGTCTATCCTCCTTGGAATTCGAAATCAATCAGGAAACCAGATCCACAATTTTAGGAAATCAGAGGGAAACAATCCCCCTCTTCAAGGAGGTTTCCCCTCAAGTATTTTGTATAAATAAAGGGGCCTAACATCCCAATTGGTAGTTTGAATTAGTGGAGAATATATCTTGAAGAGTAGCAAACTTCTCCTAGTATTTTGTTATGTTTTATTTTGACAGTGAATGAAAGCTATATTGTTTTTAGTTTAATCCATATTTAGAGGGATGAGTCCTCTTGGGTTAGGTCCCAACCCATAGGCTCTAGCCTCTCTCCTTTACGTATTTTATTCATGCATCTTCTTTCTTGTATCTAGCTAGAAATATTTCCTTTCTTTTCTAGTAGAATTCGTTTATGAGAAAATTTCTTGCATAGGTATGTAAATCACATATCTTGTGGCAAGTGTGGTTGGAGATGTTGCATTACAAGACAAAAATTGATAGTCACTTTTCTTTGCAGTAGTTAGACCTCAGATCATTGTTTTTTCTTGCATCTACGTTTTTGGAAACTAGTGACTGGTTTAGTAGTTTCCTTTGAGCACATGAAGTATAACCTATAGTGGTTGTAGGTCTTGTTCATATTTCAAAATAGGTTGTCTTTATATGCAGTGGTTAGATTTCCAATAAAAGTTATCTCATCCTTTCTCTCTCATTTCAATTTTATGTAATTTACATTGTTAACATGTTTTAATTGTTTGGAAAAATAGAGTAACTTATTGTGGCATATAGGTACTACTGTTGATCTGTAGGGTTGGAATTGTCATTTAATCTCCTTATCCCACGACTATCATCCTTTCTTCAACCTCAGTAACCCCCTCAAAGAGTTGTTCACCAAGAGCACATCTCTAGGTTATTGAAGGCCATTGTGTGCATTGGGTTTTGTGCAAGATGGGCCCCTGAAGGGTACTAGGATTGGAAAAGGTCTCATAAAACCTCCGTTTACCCTCTTTTATCGAGAAATCTAGTGTCTATGTAGAGCTGCTAGTCCCACTAATACGGGTAGCTATCTTAGAAACAAACAAATTAAAGTTACTTTCGTTTTCCTTTATGAGAAGTAGATAGGAAAGGGGCAAAGAATACCAACCTCGATCTTTCGCTTGGTTCCTTACTTGTTCCCTCTCCCCTCTGATAGATCTTTGCTACTCCTTCCTTGATTACCCCACTTCAAAGAGTACCAATAAATTCAAAGCAGCATAATACCTTCAAAGTACAGAGATCTACAATCATAAACAATATAGGACCAGATATATATTGACCTCATCAAACATACAAGAATGTGGAGGAAAACTTGAATACCTTTATTGATATAAAGATTAGAAGAGAGGATTACAACCCATTGATCTGACCCAGCATCATCCTCCCAGCATGAAAGCCCTTCTTCACCTCATGAAAAGCTTAGATCACCCAACACTATGATGTTCCACCAAGAAACCAACAACACTTCCTTACAAGATACAGAATTCCAGCCTCTGGATCTCTGGGATGAGGGATCTATATATAGATGTTTGTAGGGGGTGAGTTAGCTTCTGGGATTTTGATTAGTGTCTTTTGTCTGATTGTTCTTGGTTCCACTTGGAGATTCATGATCTCTTACTCATCCTTGGGTGAATTCAGAGAGGCAAGTGTCATAGGAGAAGTTTCTGGAAGATTCCATGATCATCCACCTTACAAACTATCTCTACCATTTGTCTACTCTTGCCCATTGCACCCTATAGAAGGGCTTCTCAGTATGCATCACACTTTTTGCATGGGGCAGGTGAGATGCATCGCACCCTTAGCACTGGGTAGTCTGTATGGTCTAGTTTTGACCAGTTCTGAGCAGTTTTCTGTGGAGAACTTCTGGGAGATGATGTAATCAGCTGACCTTGCTCCTTTAGGGTGTGAAATAACACTTTTAGGGACTCAAAAGCCCTTGGTCTATGGACATATATGATTGGGGTTTTAGTGCCCAAATATGTCTATAATAGTTTCCCCCTAAAGTATGAGGTCGAAAATCTTTTGATGTCGGGTGAAATTCTTTATCATGAGGATCCAAGGTTTTCCGAACTGGAAGGTGACCCGTAATAAGATACAATAAAATACATTATATTCATAATTTTTCATGATCTAGCTGAGGTGGGCCTTCCCATGCTCAACTTTATAAATTCATTTCCAGGTACATAGGACAAACAACTGTCTGTATGGCAGACTGATGATTCTGATAGAGCCATCATCCTTTGATTTGGATGATCATCTGTGCAGCAATGTTGTACATTTGATGTCTTTATTTTCTTGAATATATCGCAGCCCGAATGGATGAAACTAGATCTGGGGTCTTCAAACTCATCGAATCTTCACCCGAAGTACAAGTCGATCCATGTGAAGAAATGTTCTGGAGTCGAACATGGAAAGACATCGCCTGACTACCAGCCAATGATGTAAGATGTTAACAGGCACGAGAGGAATCACCGATAATGATGATGACCCTCAAGGTATGACAGTACAATTCACATGTTGTGAAAATGGGACTTGGCATCAAACACCACGCAAAATCTTTCAGTCAAAGGCCATTGATGTAAACCTGTCGCCGGAAGTGAGAAACTTGCCATTGAGGCATGCAATCTTCAAAGTACTGAAAGGGTTGTTCCTAGGTTGGCTTATTGGATAATGAGCTATTGTCGACAAGAAGTGACCCGTCATAGGAGGGCCTTAATGAATCCCACATCTATGACACGGAACGGAGAAAATGATTTTATGGAGGTGAAAACGATCTAATGATATAGGGTTTAGGGTGGTGGTCATGAAAGAATGAAGCGTGAAGGTATTGCAGTGAATGAGACACAAGCTGGGTTGGTAAATTCTCTGAGCGACTTCTCTTGAACATATCGAGGACACTGAAATGGATTGGTAGCATTAACCCCAAAGATGGATGGTACAATGGACCAATGGTGATATGACCGGTGAATAGAATAACCCAACTCGACTCAATCATGGTGATGGAGTGAAAGTGTCATGTTCAAGAGTGACTTGCTACCAATAAAGTTTATTCAAGTTTTCTTCCCAATTTTTCCCTAGTCATTGCTGACCAGTACCTCTTTATTTTTATCAAGCTTAAGGAGGATAACATATGCTTGTTCTATAATTTTACCTTCGGGCAAACCCGTTGCTATGTTTTAACGAGCCTAGCTACAGTGAAACGCGTTCTTGTCTATATAGACAAGTTTGTTGCTATTGGTTTTAATGAGTTTAATGACAAAGACAACTTGGTCCTTTTTCAATTTTAGAGAGTCTGAAAAGGGACGAAAAGGAAACTCCAATAATCCTTTTTCGTCATATAATCCCTTAAGTCCGAAAAAGTATAAAATAATATGAAAGGGATGAATTTTCGATAATTTTAACGAGCCGAACAAGACAAGCGCTTGATATTTTTGTGTAATAATCCCTCAGGTCCAAAAAGATTAAAATCTACAGGAGGGATAACACTTCCGATAGCTTTAACAAGCTGGAGAAGCCAATTGCTCGGCAATATTTTCATATTTTACGAGTCAAATGAAAAGAGCTTAAAGGAGACTTATTTTTTGAGGAACGAGTGATATTTTCAGGTAGCAGCTGATTCCAGGTAAGGTTTGGAATTTTCCAATCAGGGCAGCATTACAAAGATGGCTAACAGAATCACTCGTCGCAGTTGTTCCTCAAAAGGGTAGACAATCAAATGGAGGTGTATGACTGGATAAAATAGAGTGGAGGTGATGGTAAGAACACGACCAAGGCTCAAAATCTGATGATAATGCATTTCACAATGGTTATTTATCGGAGATTGCTTCCATTTTTAATGAGCTTAAACTCTGGTGGAACATATGCTCATTGCTTAGGTTTAATTTTTGACGAGCTTGAACTTTGTGTAAAACTTCTTGTGATAATGGTCATTGATATTCAACTCACCGTTAACATTATGTTCTTTCGACGGCCGTATTACCTATTCAATTGCTCCATCAAACTGATTAGAAATGAGAATACATGTTTGAAAAATGACTTAAAATACTAATACCTTACTCAAATTACGTGAAAAGTAATTTAAAAGTAGTTTTTACCCCTCATTTTACTATTTCATTTGAGCTTGAGATTGTTGGAGCTTTGGAGGTGTTTTCCCCCTTGATTTTCACTAGCTGATTCTGGGAGATTTTGTGGATAATTCTTGGCGCCGTCTGGACTAGGTAGGAGCTAAACCTGAGCTCTTCAGTTGCATTCTTTCCTTTTTCAATTCTGAGCATGTTTCCCTGCTTTCCTGAGCCTCTGGGGTTTCAACAATTCGTTCTGCCCCCATCGCACCCTGTGTATATCGAAAGGTGTGATGCATACTGGGCTGGCCATTGGCCAGTCAGTATGCATCTCACCCAGTACACAATTGGGGTGCGATGGGCGCAAGGAGGGAAACTTGTGCACTATTTTTTTATGGAAATTTTGCCTGTTTTTTGCCAAATCAAGATCCTAACTCTTCTCTTGTTTGTTTTTTAGAGTTTCATCGGAGAAAAATGGTTGTTACATGGTGAGAATGTGAGCATGAAGAAGAGGACATGGTTGCTTTACATGATCCAGGTATGGTAACTGCATTGCAGAACTGTGGTTTGCTCAAGTTCTTCCGCATATCTAGCATGAGGCAACGAATCAACTTGTTGCAAAATTTCCTCGATGCATGGGATCCTACCAACCAAGTGTTCCAAATCAGAGGAAAATCCATCCCCTTGACTATTGTGAACATCTACTTTTTGACCAGTTTATCGAGGCATGGTGCCCCTCTCTCATTATCAGGTTCCGCCCGTGGGGGTGAATCCATGAGGGATTATATTCGTCGATACTGTAGAGAAGGATCTCAGCCAAGCAGGGACAGTAAGATCAACATCCGAGATGCCACTGACCTATCCTTGAGGACTATCTTGTTCACCTTTGCTAGACTGGCTAGTAGTGCAGCTCTTCACTTTGCCAACAGGTCCTATATGCAGTATGCCTTGGAATGCCTTGAACCAAAGGTGTTCAACTAGTGTAATACAATACTTCCGGTGATAAAAGAAAAACTGACCAAGGTGAAAAACAGACGATCTAAGAACTTTGGCTATGGTTCTATTTTGACCGCTTTCACCTTGGAGAAGATCCCACTGATGCAGCCGCAGTACATTTCACTTTGTTTGACACCACCGACTGAGCCACGGATGCAGAGATGGGTTGACCTTATGGCCCGACATGCTGGTCAGCCACAGGTTTCTTTCTTTCATGCCTTCTTCAAGTGGTTCAACCATCAGGAGATGGTTTATGTCGCGTGTCCGTATGCTGGTATGGATTTCCAGGGTGACCCAGATTTGGCGCTGCCGGCTAGTGAGAAGTGGAGTGTTATAGGTAAAATCTCTGACCATATCCCTGTTTATTGCTTTTATAATGTTCCTGTGCTTTCTTTTATCAAGACTAATCAAAACTCATGTGCTTATGCAGATATCGAACCAGTGTGACCAACAGTGCACTTGAGAGCACCAGCTGTCATTCCAGCAGGAGAGGTTGTAGGGAAGGTTGTCCTTTGTGACCTGGATGTGGCTGAGACTCTTGTAGTATTGCAGGATCATATCAAGGGTCTTACCCTTGGTATCCTAGATGTGGGGGCTGACAAGTTGCCTCTGAGATTAAAGCGACATACTCCTGGCATGCCAAGTCGATGGACTAGGCTTTTATGCATGATTGCACAGGCGGTGACTTGTTATCACCAACACCATTAGAGTAGGGTGCCCCCTAGAATTTTGAGTCTTTGGGTCATTTGACCAATTTTGTCTTGGACACAGAACATTATGTGTAAACCATAAACAGTTATATATATTTTTGCTTTTTGGATCTTTATTTTGGTTAAGTTATATGATCCTGATGCAAATATAGATGAGATACTTTTCTTTTATAAATTTCGCAAATTTCTATCTAACACATAATTTTCCAATGAATCTATTAATGTGTTTAAGTTCATGGAAATATGTTGATATCAGATAGAATCAAACTGTCTTTCCAAAATCTTGACCCTTAGGAACATGTGATAGATAGTGGGATTCCACATGGAATAGATGCTGGTGAGCTATAGAATGACGAGTTGTGAGTCTAGCATGACAACAAGTCGGCATATGCCATGCACGATGGCATCAAAGAGGAGTTTTATCAATGTACTGTATTCAGCGATGTTGTTCGTTGATTGACCAATACATACCCCTCTGAAACTCACTAACTCACTCCTTGGATGAAACTAACTATGACTCACTCCATCAGCATATCCAAAAAATGATTCCAATAGGTTTGACATCTACAAAAAATGCAAAATTGGATTACCTAACCAAAAATATTACTCTTAGCGAAAACAAAAATGTAACAAAAGCATATGAAGAGGTCACTATACTGAGTCAAGCATAGTAACGCTTAAGGTACAACCCGTTTCGGGGTTGCAACAGTGGAATCCCATCGTAGTCCACTAACTCATAGGCTCCTTTTGCTAATACACACTTAACAATACAGGGGCCCATCCATAAAGGCTGGAACTTACCTGCTCCCATCTTATCGGACTCCTAGTCGTAAAGCAAGAACAGATCACCTTCTGAGAAGACACAGGGTTTGACATTCTTGTCAAACTACGCCTTGACTCATTTCTTATGTGCTTCATCAGCCAAGGTGGCATCACGATGGGTTTCATCCAGTTGGATTAATTCTAAGAAATGAGCCTCCTCTTCTGAAGTTCCGGGGAGAAGATTGACTACGAGTTTGAGGGACGAGATTTCACACTGAACTGGTAAGATTGCTTCCAGGCCATACACCGGTTGAAAGGGTGTAAACCCGGTCACATTTCTCATTGATGTCCGATATGCCCACAAGGCTGAGTACAGGATTAAGTGCCAACTCCGTTTATGGACTCCAATCATCCTCTGCAACATGCGCTTCAGGACTTTGTTGATTTCTTTAACTTGCCCGTTAGCTTGCAGATAATACAAAGTAGAGCTAAAGTGAGACAGTCCTAATTTGGCAGCCAACTCAACCATCATGTGATTGTGAAAATTTGATCCATGATCTGCGACTATAGCTTGTGGAACACCAAATCTAGAGACTACATGATTGAAAAAGAAAATAGCATCCGTTTTGCCGCTGTTGTTTAATGTAGGCATCGCCTCAGCCCATTTCGTAAAATAGTCAACTGCGACTATGATATACCCATGCCCCTTGGCCGAGGTGGGGTTACATGTCATGAAATCTATGCCCCATTTGGTGAATGGCCCAACAGCAACTACTAGTTGGAGAGGTGTGGGTGGTATTCTTGTTTTGCGATGAAATATTTGACAAGCATGGCAACTTCTGACTGCGGTTATGTAATCCTTGAACATTGTTGGCCAGAAGTATCCTACTCGTAAAATATTTTGTGCCGTAGCATAACCAGATTGATGCCCCCCACACGCGCCTGAATGACAATCATTCAGGACTTTTTCAGCCTCCTCATGGGTGAGGCACCTCCGCAAAACTATATCGATACCACGATGGTAAAGCATATCACTGATGATCATGTAGTCTTTTTCTTGGTATTGAGTACGTCGTTGCTCTGAGTAGGAGGTATTAGACCTATATGTTTGGGTTTGGAGATAGATGATTATATATCCATACCATGAATCACTTGAAGATATCAAAAACAAAGATTCATCCACGATTGCTGCTTTGGATGTTGAATTGTGGGACGACGATGGGAGATCTCATAGTAACTCCACGAAAACTAGGGCTTTCTTTGATTTGGATTTTACGAATTCCATATCAAACTCTTGCAAAATTACTATCCATTTGGAATATTTCCCCCAAGTAACTGTCACGACAAGATATAAGTCATGGGGTTGCAATCTGACAAAATGGTAGTTTTTCGAAAGAGGATATAGTGTTGAAATCTCTTTATCTCTTGAACAGCTGCGAGAGCCAGCTTTTCAACATAGGAGTACTTTCTTTCCATATCATTTAAGTTTTAGCTTAAATAATAGACAGGATGTTCAATTCCTTTGTCTTCTTGAACTAAAACCATTGCTATGGTCGTATCTGCTGCAGCCAGATATAGGTTATCGGGAAATCTAGTGTCTATGCAAAGTTGTTGGTCCCACTAAGACGGGTAGCTATCTTAGAAAAAACATATTAAAGTTACTTTAATTTTCCTTTATGAGAAGTAGATAAGAAAGGGGAAAAGAATACCAACCTCAATCTTTTGCTTGGTTCCTTGCTTGTTCCCTCTCCCCTCTGACAGATCTTTGCTGCTCCTTCCTTGCTTACCCCGCTTCAAAGAGTACCTATAAAGTCAAAGCACCATAATACCTTCAAATTATAGAGATATACAATCATAAACAATATAGGACCAAATAAATATTGACCACACAAATGCATATATCATCAAACATATAAGAATGTGGAGGAAAACTTGAATAGCTTTATTGATATAAAGATTAGAAGAGAGGATTACAACCCATTGATCTGACCCAGTCTCATCCTCTCAGCATGAAAGCCCTTCTTCACCTCATGAAAAGCTTAGATCACCCAACACTATGATGTTCCACCAAGAAACCAACAACACTTCCTTATAAGATACAAAATTCCAACCTCTGGATCTTTGGGATGAGGGATCCATATATAGATGTTTGTAGGGGGGTGAGTCAGCTTCTGGGATTTTTATTAGTGTCTTCTCTCTGATAGTTCTTGATTCCACTTGGAGATTCATGATCTCTTACTCATCCCTGGGTGAACTCAGAGAGGCATGTGTCACAGGAGAAGTTTCTGGAAGATTCCATGATCATCCACCTTGCAAACTGTCTCTTCCATTTGTCTACTCTCGCCCATCGCACCCTACAGAAGGGATTTTCAGTATGCATAGCACTTTTTGCATGGGGCAGGTGAGATGCATCATAGCCTTAGCACTGGGCAGTCTATATGGTCCAGTTTTGACCAATTCTGAGCAGTTTTTTATGGAGAACTTTTGGGAGATGATGTAATCAGCTGACCTTGTTCCTTTAGGGTGTGAAACAACACTTTTAGGGACTCAGAAGCCCTTGGTTTATGGACATATATGATTGGGGTTGCAGTGCCCAAATATTTCTATAAGACCCTCCACTACATTTCCCTACCTTTATATTTCCTTTTCCACATTCATAATGCTCACGGATTCAATCTTGTAGCAAAATAGGAGAATAATGTAACACTCTGTCTTGATCTTATAACACTATGAAACAAGCCTCCAAATGCATTTCGATTTCATACACAACACTCTTGACCACCCATAGGAACTTTATAATTATCATAAGACTGTAAAAATTAATAAATGGATTCATAGACCTAGTAGGAACTCTGCCTTGGCTAATAAAATCGATAAACAATCATTCCCAACAATCATATAGAAAAAACAATAGTAATTTTCAGCTACTCTTTAGCACATGTTAATGAGGCTCTTTTAAGTTGATTCCACTTGTATTGAGTACTAAAAACAATCTACTTAGTATAAAAATTCACCCCATATCATTTGAACGTGATCATATTGGGAATTTGGTAGGTTAACTATCTCTCTAGAATTTCTAGTTTTCAAAGTAGTAATTGTATGCTATTTTAAAAAACATGTTAACAAGGGTATTTTTGGGTGATTCCACTTTTATTGGAGTTCAAGGAAATCCTAATTAATAAAAAATTTACCCCATCTCATTTGAATATGATTTTCTTGGGCAATTGGCAAACTAACTCGAGAGACAAACATCTTGTAGAAATCTTGTATCAATCCTGTAGCAATTTTCTTCCAAGATCTTCCTTGCCCAGATTCAGTCAAAATTCATGGTAGAAGTATATTTAGAGAATATGAATCCTATGAGACCACTTTTGTTGAGCTTAGGCTTGGTTAGGTCTCCATTTAGCTCTCACACTTCTTGCTTCTTGAATGTTGATTTCTACAATTAGTTTATATTTTCTTTCTGCAATTTACTTTATGCAAAGTGTGATTTCCTTCTTGAAGGCGTAATCTAGGACTTTCCTTTCCATCAAAATAGAATATATTTCCTTTAATTTCATTTCCTTTCTAGAAAGATAGATTATATTTTCTTAGTTTTCATTATGCTAGATTTCCTTTTTGTCATTTACTTTCTAATAAAAATAGAATACGTTTGCTTGTTGTTATTTACCTTTTGCAATTTAGGATTGGCGGCTTACCTAGATCTTTTCTCATTTGGAGTTGTTTCATTGTCTTCGTTCATTTACATAACAGGGACTCAGACTAGGAAGAGGAAGATGTTTGTTTCACATACATTACCAACCCATCTTAAGTTTGTTTGAACCTTGGGTTGATCATTCAAGTCGATAACCTCAGAAGTTACAACATTCTTGTTGCAATAATGGGGTCCACCACTAATCCTATCTGGAAGCTTGGACTAGATGCATTGATTTCATTGTGGATGTTGATTTATAATCCTATTTTATTGCTGCACTAGATGCATTTATTTTATTATATATGTTGACTTCTAATCCTATTTGATTGTTTGCACTAGATGCATTGATTTCAATGTAGATGTTGATTTCTAATTTGATGTAATTGGATGTATGATGCTCATTAATTTCAAAGAAATTAGATTAATAATGTGCATTGATTCAGTGTAGGAACAAAAAATTATTGATGACGTGCATTGAATTCTATGTTACAGTAATTCAACCATGAATAAAATACTTGAATTTTCACCCTAAATAAAATGTTCACTTCCCCAAAATGTTTGCATCTTGAAACTATAAACTATTTGTAATTGGCTAGGTTCTTATTATTTCCATTTTCCATAATTCAAAATTGTTAATCACTTTGCATTCAAGCGAGGTAATAGAAAACAATTACCATTGAAAATTACCAAGGGGATAACACACCATAAGTCGCAATGATTGACTTTGGAAAAAGCTACTATTAATATTAGAAAGAAAGAGAGACAAGGTATGATGTTAACTATAATAGTTCAGTTAAACATTTGAATGATCTATCATTTCAACTGCCCTTTTCATATGAATGTTATGAAAGATGGAAAAATTAATAGGTGTGACAATAATAACATATTGTAGTATCTACAACCATCCTCCAAAATGTTTCCTTCGCTTCATTTTAGAGCCTCCCTACCAACCAACCTTAGCAGCATGCCTTGCAGTGCCATGTACTTATGCTTTCAGATGAGTTTCTTTGGCTTATCATCTTGTATTGGCTAACTTGTTTGTCTTTCACCCGCAATCTAACCTCCCATGACTTGGTCTCAAACCAGTTCTTGTGTTGACTTCAAGAATTTAAAAAAACAAGAGGGCAACAAGCCTTGCTCTCTGGAATTGTACAGTGCATCCTCACAGGCAACACTGCTCTCTAGAATTGCGTAGAGAAGGTAGGTTGGCTTCCCCAAGAAAATTTCGTAGAGAATCCCATCACTGGGCTTTCTCTCATAATTTGCATAGTTATAGCTGGTAGCCTTGGCTTCAGCCCAGAAATTGTGCAGAGCTTGAGGGGCATCTAGAGCCAGTCAGCCTATAAATTGCGCAGAAGTCATGAGGTCTATTGCATGTGTTCACAAGTTCACTGGTTCACTCTAGGATTGTGTCATCCTACCTTGCATGCATGTCATCTTTTTTCCAAAAAGGAAAAAAGAAAAAAGAACCCCTAGATTTGAGGGATCTATTTTTAGCCGCTAGGGATTACATGCAAATTCATTTTAGAAACCTCCCATCAAGAGTCACTTTTTCCTAGAATCATGGCATGTGCATAATAAGCCTCGATCTTGTCAAAACTATTTATTCGACACTTCAGAGCTCACTCTTCGCTTTTGATCTTGGATATTTGGCATCCCCATCACATCTAGGAACTTTCGACACACTCATTGCAAATTTTTCTGGGTAAGTCCGCTTTTCATGTCTTTTACTACTTTTCTATCACTTTTTGTATTTTGGTTTGTGCGACTGTTGTTTGCTTGGTTTTGTTGAATGCTTTTTGTCATTTCAATGCACATTAGCTTGTAGAAGCATTATTTCAAGTTATGCATTGCATTTCCTTGCTGTCACATACATGACATTGTTTCTTCACTCATGTATGGACCAAACTATGCACATCCTTTCAGTCCTTACAGATTTTCAGTCACCTGTTGGCAGGTCTGAGTTGCCTTGCCTAGCTTGCACTACACATTTATGGGATGGAAGGCCTTGGCTTGCTCCCAAAAATTGCACAGATCCTACCTCACACTGGCCTCCTAGGTGTGCTCTAGGAAATTCTAAGAGACAGTGCCCCAGTTGACCCCCGGAATTGCGTATTACAATTTCCCAAGTTGCAGTCATGCTGACTGAAACTGCACATTGCACAATTCCAGTCCTCAACAAGCTAAGCTCGATTGTGCTCTATGAAATTTTATTAATTAGTCAGCTCACTAGTAGTTTGAATTGGGCTTTGCATGTAGAAATTTCATCATAGATTAAACTCATGTAGAAATTAGTTGAATTGAGGCTTCTGTGATTCATAATGGTTTAAAGAGTAACTTCGGCGTAAATCACATGTAGACAGACATTTGTCGACGCGTTTCGAACCAGCCAGTGTGGTTCATCGTCAGGACACACACTGGCTGGTTCGAAACGCGTCGACAAATGTCTGTCTGCATGTGATTTACGCCGAAGTTACTCTTTAAATCATGTAGAAATTCTCATTGTAGATCACCTAATAATGCAATGTACTAAATCAAAATACTTGATCTACTTCTACTATCGAACTTTGCAGAATCTTAATCAATTTGAGCAAGATCAAATAGGAACACATATAACAAAGAAGAAGAAATCATACATATGAAACACAAAAGAACACTTTTGGGAAAGCCTCAGCTAAAAACCTTGATATCTGTATTTTCATAAAAGTGGAAATATCTTTGAATTACACAAAGCTTTAGCTCACAAGCTATCTAGCTCTCAGTAAAATCCTTCAATGCTACTCATAGACTAAATAGACACAACATATGCATTCCCTCAGTCTTCTAAGCCTCCTGTTTCCTTGCATAGTTTCTCTTGGGTCCTCTTGCTGCCACCTGTGTGAATTCACCTCTCACACAACTCACCAAACTCAGAAATAACTGTGCAATCCTGAAGGAGATAATTCCTTCTACATGGATGAGTTTCCTATATAGGAAAAATCATCCAACTGATAGTACACTATCCCTTCCACTGATCTTAACTAGGTCTCTGACTGAACTGACATGCATGAGTTATTTATGAGAGAATATTTAGTTATTTGAAGTACACTAGTTACATGCATGCATGTGTTAACTAACTGAACTCACGATCAGTTCCACAAACTGTTGGAACTAGTCTAATTGGACTTAACTCATTTAACTGAGCTAACTAATTACAACTCAAAGTACAACTCATCCTAATCTCCTTAATTAAGGGATAACTTCCTCAATAAAAGGGATAACTGTTGCATGTCTTCACATAGACTTCATGTTTGATTTTCTCTAACTAATTAACTCAAGAGAAATTAATTAATTATTTTACAAATAGTTGTTGAGATCAAATTCAAATTTTAATTCTCAATTTTAGTTTAGGGACTAAATAAAATTGGAATCTATCCTGAAATGCTATTTATAGCATTTCTATTTTATCATTCCTTGTTGTTATCTTCAACACTGGTACTTGAAATGTTATTTATAGCAATGCTATTTATAAAATTTCTATTTTAGCATTTCTTGTTGCTATTTTCAACATTCCCTCTCAATAAGAAAGGCATTCAACTTGAACCCGATCCTGAACCTTTGGAATGTTCTGCATGCAACACTTCTCCCTAGTGTTGTTGCTCCAGCAACTCTAGAAACAAAAAATATCCAACCTGAATCAGAATGATGCCTCTGTCATCAAAGTCTCTGACTGCTATTGCCTTTTTTGACTGAAAACTCTACACCTCTATTCTCTTTAGTATCTAACTGCTCTAGCCTCTGTCACTTTGATCTTTGACTGCATCAATCACATTGATTCCTCCTGCTGCATCTGTGCTACTACTAGTCCTATCTCCTAGCACTACATCCACACTGCACCTCCTCTCATCATGTTGCATCGTGTTGCCCACTGCAGCACTGCAACTTAGTTATTGAGAAGTAAGTAACTAATCTCCCAACTAACCTCCCTGTTGGGCTAGAAAAACCCTCTGACGCAGAAGCTCCATCTACCACTCCATCCACATCTGTCTCTACCCACTCATCCAGTCCTACTACTCCTCAGCGGGGCTCCCGTAGCAAGGTCTAATCAAAGAGGCTGGGTAACTCGATGATCCTACCCCTATTTCAGCCTTCTTGGGGTTGTCACTCTACATCGCCCCACCTCCTACCTAGAGGTATGGATACATGTGATCCCTCTGCCCACTTGGCTCGAAATTTGCCCCTACTGGAGGTTTCTACATGAGTGGATTCCTCCACTCAATCTCCTCTCGGCTTCTCCAGTTTCACTTGCTCCACAACCTCCTGAAGCTGCATCACCAATTGTGGCTCCTTCGCAACTGTCTGAGACTTCTTTTGGCACTACATGTTGAGAGGTAATGTATTCTCCCTCTTAACCACCAAGTCTCCAAAAGTTGCCTTGCTCCTCAAGGCTTTGCATCCATCATCAACCTCAAGAGCATATAGGTTCTTGACTCGTGAACCGATCTACTTCACTTCTTTCATGGTGATGTGTCTAAGGAAAAAATTTCCCTTACTGAAGACTACATCATAGCCTTTGTTTTCTAGCATTGTGATTGATACCAAGTGCTTGTTCAGTCTTGGCACATACTTCACATCTATCAAGGTAATGAGAGCTCCATGCCCCCTCTGAAAAGAAACTGTGCCCACACCTGAAATGCTATACTTTTCATCATTACCCATCGCTATGAGTATCTTGAGGTATTTATCCTCCAAGGCATTTAACATACTTTTATCGTCGTTCATGTGGAATGAGGCTCCACTGTCAAGAAACCAACCACAACCCATCATCGATGAAACCATGCATGTGATGAGGGTAAAATCCAATTCGAGCTGAGAGGCCAATGCCTCACCTTCAGATCCTTCCTTGGATCCCTTCTTGGATTTCTTCAATGGACAAATTAGTTGAATAATGACCCACCTCATGACAATTAAAGCATCTTACTTTAGATTTGTCAATCTTCTTCCCACCATGAGAAGAACTTGATTTGGGATGAGAATCCTTCTCCTTCCCTTTCCTCGCCTTACTCACTAAGGCTAAGGCTAGATTTTATTCATCATATTTCTTTGATGAATATCCATCTCTGGTTCTTCTTCTTATCTCCTTATGCATCAGATCCGACCAAAGTCGTTCCCAATCGGGCAGTTTCTCTCTTCCATTTACTGAGTCTTGGTAGCTATGATAGCTCTTAGGAAGACCAAGGAGAGAAATGCTCACCATGTCATCATCGGCTGTCGTGATTCCTACACTTCCAAGCTCATCCTTGTAGGTGGTGAGCTTGTTCAGATATGTAGAGATCGTGTCGCCCTTTTCACACTTGATTTTCTGAAGCTTGTCTTTTAGCGCCAACTTCTTCTAATCATAGTTGTTCTGATATAGATCCTTCAATGTTTTCCACATTGAAAACGGTGTTACCTTCCCATGGAGACTCGAGACAATGTGATCTTGAACTCCCTCTAGAAGAATCCTCCTCACTCTAGCCACACATTTCTTCCATTCCACCAATTCTTGGGCATTAGCAACTATTGGTTAGGGGACTACTTGATCAATGAAGTCCTTCAACCAGTTATCCTCTAATACTGCTTCCATGTGATCCTTCCAGACTATATAATTCGAGGTGCCATATAGGGCATACTCAAGTCTCAAACCTTTGAACGCCATTCGTGAAATTTGAGATGCAATACGAATTTGATTTCTATAATCAGGAACTTCAAACTTCGAACTCCTCCCTTCTTTGTATACTGTTCTTTGGCTTGATAACCTGGCTCTGGTACCATGTAGAAATTATCACTGTAGATCACCTGATAATGCAATGTACTAAAGCAAAATACTTTATCTAATTTTCTACCATCAAACTTTGCGGAAGCTTAATCAATTTGAGCGAGATCAAATAGGAACACATATAACAAAGACTAAGAAATCATACACATGAAACACAGAAGAATACTCTAGCAAAAGCCTCAGCTAAAAACCTCGATATCTGTATTATCATACAAGTGGAAATATCTCTAGATTACACAAAGCTTTAGCTCACAAGCTATCCATATCTCAGTACAATCCTTCAATGCTGCTCATAGACTGAATAGACACAACATATACCTTCCCTTAGTCCTCCAAGCCTCCTATTTCCTTGCACGGTTTCTCCTGGGTCCTTTGGCTGCCACCTGTGTGAATTCACCTCTCACACACTCATCAAACTTAGAAATAACTGAGCAATCCTGAAGGAGATAATTCCTTCTACATGAATGAGTGTCCTATATAGGAAAAATCCCCCAACTAATAGTACACTCTCCCTTCCTCTGATCTCAACTGGGTCTTTGACTGAACTGACATGCATGAGTTATTTATGAGAGAGTATTTAGTTATCTAAAGTACACTAGATACATGCATGCATCCATTAACTAAATAAACTCACAATTAGTTCCAAAAACTATTGGAACTAATCTAACTAGACTTAACTCAGTTAACTGAGCTAACTAATTACAACTCATCCTGGTCTCCTTAATTAAGGTATAACTTCCTCCATCAAAGGGATAACTGTTGCATGTCTTCACATAGACTTCATGTTTGATTTTCTCTAACTAATTAACTCAATATGAATTGATTAATTATTCTACAAACAGCTGCTAAGCTCAAATTCAAATTTAAATTCTCAATTTTAGTTTAGGGACTAACTAAAATTGGAATATATCCTGAAATGCTATTTATAGCAATGCTATTTTTAGCATTTCTATTTTATCATTCCTTGTTGTTATCTTCAACATTGGTACCTGAAATTCTATTTATATCAATGCTATTTATAGCATTTCTTGTTGCTATTTTCAACACTGCGCAGTTCTGGCAGTTAATCTCCTAACCCTTCCCAAAGAAAATTGCGCAAATTTCCCAGCCAGTCACCTAGGTGTGTTGCATGTCAACCCTCAAGTTGATTTTGGTTTTCAACTGATAGTTTGGTTGCCATGAGTGTTTCTCTATCTCCAAGTACCACAGGTATTCATTAGTCTCTCAATAGTACAGGTATAATGGCTTCCAGGAGAGCGGGGTCAAAGGACATCATTGAGAGCACAACTAGATATGTGGTTGAGGAAGTGTCTATGAGCTTGCCCATCTATGAAGATACTAAGTTGTTCATAGACAAGGAGATCAAGATTACATGGCAGGACATTAATGACATCTTTTCACTCACCTTTGAGGAGAATCTGGAGGACTACAAAGTCTATATCAACATACACAAGTCTGGGTTACATGCAGGTATCTTGCATTGTGAGGCAGAGTGTTCACAGGTGGATCAACATACCACACTAGGATCCCCAAAGTCATATTAGGGACAACCAACAAAGCCATGACTGGGACATAAAGAATTCTCCAAGGAGGAAAGAAGATAGGTATCTGTCCTATAGGGAAATGTCCTGGTGGAATAGCTCCTGGATGGTTAAGACCTGGAGGAACAGTTCTTGGTAGGAACAATGGAGAGGCACCCACAAACAGAGGAGGTCTTGGGGGGGTGGATCCAAATGGCTCAGCTGAGATGGTAATTGCAGGGAATTGAGGGGCTGGTTGATGATCAGATGTACTAGACTACTTGTGAGCATCCCATGACACTTGTAACATGCAAACACTCAAAGAGTTAGTCTCAGAGATAGGAGGGGGAGGACCAGGGAAAGCACCCAACAATGATAACTATGTGTAGAATTTGGGTGAAACACCAGTGGGACAAGTGGTAGACTACTTATCATACATTAATGAAATGATGGACTTATGGGAGGTTAAGGATGTCGGCTCGTAATATGTCAACTGATTGACAGTGACGATCTTCCCTTCATGAGGGAAGCACATCTTGCGGAAAACATTAGACGCGACGATTGACATGGCATAATTGCAACTACGACCCAAGAGAATGTTGTAATCTAGGGAGAATCAATTACCTCGATGTCTACCTGAACATTCTTGCCCGCAAGAGTCACTAGACAATTGTAATACATGTCGAGAGGCTAGAAGGAGTGAACGACCTAAGCACACAAAGTGATGGTGAATGGGGACAGCTCAGGTGACTTGAGTTGCTTCCAAACACAATAGACGTCACACAGGTGGATGCACCTTCATCGATAATGCATCGAGAGATGATGGCATTACAGACTCGGATTGGTATCAGGAAAGAAACGGATGGAGGTAATAGAGGATGTTCTGACATATCAACAGCGAAGACAATCAAACGATCATCTGAAGTATCTACTATTCCCAAAGTAGTTAGGAGAGCTTTCTTTTGAGATGGAAATGACTGGAGTACTTCCAGCATCAACATGGCAGCAGGGGATTGTGAAAATTCATCGATTATACTGTATGTATGGGCAGCAATGTTAGAAGTCGCGTTACGGCATAATGGTTCCTTTGGGATCTTAGGAATTGACTCAACCTTATGTTGAGGGATATGTAACAGACCATTTGGTGTCATAAGAGGCTCACTAGATGTTTTGGTTTTGGACTCAACGGTGAATGAATTTGATGGCTTGTCATATTGATGTGACCGAGTTTGCAAGTTGATATTAAAGGTATTGAACTCGATAGAATTCATCATGAGGATATGGTAGTCACCAGGACCAGAAGTTGGGGAAGGTGAGCTTCTTGACCTAGCTGAGGTTGAGACGCAACAAATCCTTACTTAAGAAAAGGATTTGTGAGCATGATCGGTGTAGATGGCATAAAATTATGAGGTGATTGTTTAAAGGGAAGTTGACCTCTAGAAGTTTCTTGAGCTTCCCACATTTGGCGCATATGGGGTAAGAGGGGACACTCATGAGTATAATGGCCATGTACACCATAACATGCACAAGGCTTCTTCATATGAATGGCCTTGTTCTTCTTGGGCTGGTCACCTTGTTGCTAGTTGTTTGTGTTAAGTTGGTTCCCTTGGGGTTCATTAGGTTGATTACCTTCGTTACCTTGGTTACCCTTGTTACCTTTCCCCTTATTCTTTTTCTTTGAGTTTTGGGGATTGGTCACACTCTGCTGTGCAAAAACTTGACCCTGAGGGGGCGATGGTTGCTTGGGCTAAGGATGCATGGGAGGCTGTGGTGCTAATGCCTAAGGGGCTCGAGTGCTCGGCAGTTCATAGGTGTAATATGGTGAAAGAGAAACATTTTGGTAGACAGGTTGATCACTAGCTGACTCTGACAGCTATTGATGTGGATGGGTAAATACACAAGAGGTGCTTTTTCCTAAATACATGTTGTTGGTAGGAGGGACATAAGTGTTGGAGGAGCTAGTGCCCCCTTGCGGACAACCATAACTTTTCTAAGTATATGGTGAAGGATGTGAAATGGCTCCAATGATACCGTCGGCTACGTGAAATTGCCCCAGTGCATTGGCACCACCAAGACATGGGAGGTCTTGAATGACAGTATAGACATAACCCAATTACGCATAAATCAAGTCATATCTCAGAGTGGTTTGGAGAGTTTCTTCCTCCTTTTGAGGAAAATGAGACACGACATCTTTGCCAATAGAAGATAAAAGAGTCCTAAGGAACCAATCAAGGTAGACATGGTCTTCGAAGGGTGGAGCGCGACACATGCTCCTCCTTCTACATCATTCTTGGACATGATTAGAAAGATAGGTGGCAGAGGACTGACATAATGCGGTCAAGAGCTCTGTACCAGTGTTGTACCAGAGAGGTAACTGAAAACATGAGAGAAATGCTTTAGCAAGTGCCATGAAAATGGAATGAGAGGTGGTTGGTTGGTCTACATACCACTTTGCATCATCTCTAGTGAGCATGTATTGGAACAACCGAAGATGAATAGAATCATCGATGATGGAATTGGATGAACACCACATATGGAAGGAGTTGACGTGATTGGTAGGGTCCTCTCCAGAATTACCCTCAAACTTGGGAATGTCATAGGGAAGCTTAATCGACATAGTTGGCCAACCAACATCATGGTGTATTCGGTCATTTATCAACTCGCTAGAATTTGTGAGGCTTAACTCAACCATGAAAGGTAGCAGAGGAGTTGCCGAAACGATTTCGAAAACGATTCCACTAGATGTGACTACCCGGGTAGAACCAAATCCAACACCAGGTTGGGTTCCTATGCTAGCAATGGGTCCAAACATGATGACGGTATGCAGTGAAGGAGGCTTGGAATCAGATGAACAAGAAGAAGAGTTGGTATGGGGACTCAGGGGATGAGTATGAAACCGAACTCTATGGGGAGGAGTAATATGCCCAAGTGGAAACTGGGGATGAAGGCCTAAGATTCTTTGTGAAAAATGCCTTGGTGGCACAATGGTGGTAGGATACAAGTGACATGGAAATGGTGAATGGAGATAAACAATTTATTTTTGTCTTTATGTAGGGAGATAAATAAATAAAGTTAAGTCTTGGCTTGGTGGTGTAAACCAAGTGCCCTTCGCTTAAGATGTGCTTGTGTGTGTAAGTGTGTTTATTAATTAAGCCCAAATCATGTTCAAAGAAAAGAAAAGAAAAAAGATTGTTGAAATAAACTGAAATTAAAAATAGAAAACAAAGAACAAATAAATTAACTAAACCCCACCCAAACTGGGTTTGTAAACATTGTGCTGGTTGGTGGTGAAATCAACTAAAAACACACTAAAAAGGCCAATATATCTAAGCATCGATGTAACTAGGATCAAATGACACTATGCTACTAGAAAGTGGTGCAACAACAACAAAAAGACAGGTGGAAATCACTGCAAAAAAGATATGGAGATGGGTGTGAAACCTAGGGAAACCAAAGGGACCCTAAGGAAAATGACCAAACAAGGTTTAAAATGAAACTTTGGAGGGAAACAACCTATCTTTGAAGATTTGAAATAGAAAGGTATAGAACTAGAAAATATGGTTGAAAGCGTTGCAGAAACTCAAACTTCTTATTCAACTAAACCCCTCTTATAAAGGTGGAAGTGTACTAGAACCCCTAAGGGGCTAAATCCCACTTTAACAAGTAAAATAGAGTATATCAAGGCCTAATTGAAATAGGATAGTGATCAACCAACCCAACAGAAAGCTCTCGACAAAACCCAGAAACCCTAAAAATCGTAGGGACTGACATGATTCCTGGGAGATCACACTTTTTGGGATAGAAGGTGTGCTTTGGACCTCCAGATCACACTTTTGTGGCAGAAAAGTGTAATTTTTGCTCCTTGATTCTTGGTCGGCAAGTCTCGGAAAATTTGTCATCTCTGTCGCGATTGGTTCCCGTGATTTGTGGAAAAGACCAGAGAACTTACAGAATTTAGAATTTTGATTGATCTAGGGTTAGAATGCTAGTCAAAAACATTAAGAGAATAAAAAAAAAGAAACACTAAGCTAAAAACTAAAGGTCACCTAGGTTTCTGGATCAGAAATAAAAACTCAGTGGAGTTATCAATTTTATTATAGTGTTTTCTTCTCATATGTGTATGAAAAGAAATCACCTAAGACTGTGGATGACAAACCATCTTAACAATATAAATGACTGCTAAACATTGTAGATCTGCATCAAATGATAGAAACAAAACCAAGCAAAGCCCTAATCTATGCCATGATCATAGTTAAACAACACAATCGAATAGTACAAAATGTGGGTAACTCCAATAATCCAATGGAAACCAGATATATAAAGAATATATTTTATTAAACAACACCTATGAAGGGAACAAATAAATATTACTAGTCCCCCTCTGTGGGATGGGTTCTTGGCTATACCCAAATGTCTTCAGATTTTTGATAGTCTCTCTCCTCTATAATGTTTAAAACCCAACAAATGAAATATTTGAGTTCAGTAAGAACTCAAATGGAAAAGAAAAATGGTGTGCGACAGTGATAATAATCAGAGTTACAATAGTGGGTGCAACAATAAAAATAATCGAAAGTGATCAAGGAATGGAAAACCCTTCTATTTATAACAAAATATTAGGTTATCCTCGAATAATGAGCAATAATAAAATATTATTAACCTCATTCTAGAAATAACCAGTTGGAATATTTTATTATATTTGGTTAGGAGGGAAAAAGTATTTAAACTTTTATTTAGAAATAATAAATAAATAAATGATTTATTTATCATCTCAAGAAATACCGTTAAGGAATAATAAACAAATAATGATTTATTCAATTATTTCTAAGGGATTTAGTCAAATACATGTGTGCAAAATGAAAATATCAACTTAAATGAAATATTAGACAATTACTGAACAATTTAGCAGTGTAACTTCCCAATTCATCCAACCTTCAATTGAAGCTTCCTTAATGGTGATTTGAGCCATTCATTGATCTCAACAATGTTGTAAAAATAGGTTGTTGTAAAAAAAAGGGATTCCCAATCTTTCATACCCAAATGCTACCCATTTTTTTAGTGAGGGCATGAATAGTCAATGAGGTTTCCCCTTTTTATTTAATTAATATGTTTCTCATGCATTGATCTATGCTTTTATGATGACGGTTTTTGGTTTGGAGGTGGTCCTTTTGAGTGTTTCTTAGGACATGAATGCAAAGTTTTACTAAATAATAGCGGGGACGAAGCTTTTTTATTTTCTTAATTTTTATTTTTTTAATAGGTTTCTCGTGCATTGATCTTTGCGTGTATCACGATGATTGTTGGTTTGAAGGTGGTCCTTTTGAGTGTTTCTTAGGATATGAATGCAAAGTTTTATTAATTAATAGAGGAGATGAAGGTTAATCAATAGCCACGATGAGGTATATATCTCTTTTCTGCATTTTTACATTATTCTTATCATCAAATTGGTATTAATATGGTCTTCTTTCATGTCGTTGATTAATTTAAATTTGACTTTGTATCATCTTTTCCCATACATGCATATACTATCCTGCAGAACTTTGTACTTTTTGAAGTAATAATAAATACCTTACTTGGTCATACCCTGTCTCATTATTTCTTCTAGAATTTTGGTTTATTTCTATTTCATAATGTTCAATTTTTTTCTATTACCTCTCTACATAGTCGCGAGTTTCCACATTTATATATGTTTTAGTTGTGATGTTATATAATTTTATTTATTTGACGTTATTTTACAATAACAACTTGTTAATAATTACAATTAATTTTTACATTTCTTATGATATTCCTTTATTTACTTTGTTAACTTTATTTTAGAATTAATTTCTTTTAGTTTTATTCTATATTTTGTTTATAATTTATTTACATGTTAATTTTTGAATTTTTTATATTACATCATTTCTTATGGTTAATTATTGTTTAGAGAATTTTATTCAATATATCCTTAACATTATATTTCATATAATTGTTTAAGATTTCAATTTCACGAATGTGCATGTGCAAAGAAAAAATTAAACTATACAAGAAATAATATTTAAAAGACGCTTTCACTTATTCGACCAATCAATTCAAATAATTGAATATTCCACTTTCAAATAAGAGGGGTACAATATATTTAATTTTTCTTGTATAAGAAACATTCTAGTCTATTTTCTTATATGGTGTCTAGTGTTAGGGTAGTTAGTATGTATTTTATTTTTCTTTCTTTTGTCAGGGTTGCTAGCTGCAAGACTGTTCCTAGCAAGCTGCAAATTCTTTAATGAATGAGAGGGTTGAGTCACGTCGTTCCTGGCATGGATTCAATCCCTACTTGCATGGCTATAAACCTTGGGATAACGTTCCCATTACTTCTCGCTATATGCCGGGAAGTTTGAGGTGTTGATATATGGAGCGACCTATTTTAAAACTTAAATAGATAAAAGGTGGTAAAGGGATTTGAGAAGCAACTATCGAATCATAAATATAGTCAGAACATTTATTTTTGGCAACAAATTAGATCCACCTCCCTCATGTAAGGATCATTCTTTTGGAATCATGCCAACGCTATTAAAGACCTAATTAACAACACAATTTTCGAGAGATTCAAGAGTGAAAGTCAACCCTCTTCTGGGAGGACTCATCGCAACAACTTCACATATTAATTAATGATGGTTCACTCTTACATATCAAATATTCCATGCAATCCGTCATGTGATCAATGTTGTTAACTATTGGAAAGAAAATTGTCCCGACTCCCTTAGAGAACCTAGAAGGATAAGGATCGGTGGCCTTATCAGGAGGATTAAAACAACATTAACACAAATCAATTATGGGAATATATCTAGAAAAGGAAAATTCTAATTCAAATAGGATCAAAAAACTCTAGTGGGGTTACAAACCTAATGGTATGTTCACCAACGAAGCTTACTCTCTTATGTAGGGTGCACATATATACCCTTTCAAAAAGTCTAGCAATGCATTTGGTATCAAAATCTTTGGCATGAAGTAGCATATTTTCTTTGGATGGTCATCCAAAAGTGCACCCTTGCAACCTATTAATCAAATATGAATTTGAAGGGCCATCATTCTATCATCAATGCCACAATAGCCATGAAGATGTTGTTGAAATATGTAATTAGATTCGGTCTTCGTAATGACATTGTAATCATGATTTTATTTATTTTATGTAAAGAGAAAATAAATTTCTAGTTGTAATTCTTGAGGCATGGGTTTCATGCTCAAGGAAATTTTATTTTTAGTTTAAGCACCCATTGAGTGCTTTTAGGGCTTGTTATTGAGTCTACAAGTCAATTGAGTCATTGTCATGTATGGAAGACCCAATTAGGTTTGTTACATATTGTAAAGAAACTTTGTTTGAGTAAAAAATATAGTCAAATACCCTCTAAATCCTTGTCAAACAAGTAGCAGCAAGTCAGCCTACATGAAGGGACAAGTCGGCCTAAAGATAGCAATTTGTACTCCTCAAAAGACTATATATAAGAAGGAACTCAGGCTCATTTGGACACACTCTCAAGCGAGTTCAATCTCCTCAAGATAGAAGTTGGATAAGAACAAAAAAGAAGAAGAAGGTAAAGATCAAACTTTTGGGCCTTTCTCCCTCTTGTGTAAGGGATCTATATTTTTTGGGAAAGTAGAAGTGTTGGAAAGTTGTTGGGGTCGAAATTGCAGAAGAAATTTTTGGGTTGAAGTTCCAAAAGAATATGTTGGGTCAAATTTCTAGAAGAAACTATTGGGTCAAAGTTCCAGAAGAAATTGTTGGTTTGAAGTTCCAGAAGAATATGTTGGGTCGAATTTCTAGAAGAAAAAGTTGGGTTGAAGCTCTAGAAGAAACCGTTGGGTCAAAGTTGCACAAGAAACTACTCAAAGTTGCTGAAGAAGTTGTTGGGGTCAAAATTGCTAGAAAGAAAACTCATCATGGAGAAAAGTTGACTTAGTCTTGGAGGGGTCTTTATCAAGGGTCCCAGGCCTTGGAATTAATCATTTGAAGGTTCTATAAGAAGAGAAGAATTATTGTGGTTTTTTCTCTCAAGTGGAGAGGTTTTAGCTCCGGCTGATTGCCTGCAGCTTGTGTCTTGTTGTCTCATTGTTATTTATAATTTGGTGTTTTTTTTATGATAAGAAAATTAAATTTAATAAATATAAATAAGAAGCTAATCAACTTAATAAAAAATAAATCACGAGTAGTTATCAAAAGAAGATAAATCACCTAATCTAGTTTCCCTATGTTTTTGAACATGGTATTAGAGCTAAGGTGATTACATCAAGTAAAGGTAGCTTTAATAAGGACCATCAAAAGGAGTATCAAGAAAGTTCAAGGAATCAAAGAGGACATTGAATCATCAAGAAGGGATACATAAGGGTTGAACAAAGGAGCATCAAGGAGGACAACTCATTTCAAGGATTGTCGCATCTCAAAGAAAAGAAGACCTCAAGACCCTAGCTCATCCAAATAAGGGTTCTACACTTTAAGAATTCTTGACAAGCTCACATCATCATCACAAAGAAAATATATCAAGGACCCTACCTTGATTCAAAGAATAACTACATCGAAGCATCTTGAAATATCTATATCCAACGGAAGAAGGAAGAAGCACTACTATCATCATCAAGGAATCAAGGTGATATCCCTCCTCTTAAGTCAAGGATCACTAACAAAGAATATTTTAAGGAAGACATCTCTTATTATCAACATCATCAAGAAAGGCATCAAGTGATAGATTTCATCATCAAGGAGTATCTTCACTTGAAAAGTAATCTTTTTTATATCTATGTCAAGATCTATCAAAACGAATTCATTCTGCAAAGGAAAGAAACAAATTGGTTGGGTCATCAAAATTTTGTGCATGGAAGAAGACATAGAAAATGAAATTGTTGGACATGTTAAGGGTTCAATCACTAAACCTCCAAAGGAATAATTTCAAGCTCTATAAAAGTATATGAAAGGGGAATAAGGTCTCAAATGATCCTTATATAATCCATCAAGGATCCCCTCATATCCTATGTATCAAAGCTAGAGACATCAAAGCAAATCTATGAAATGTTAGTAGAATTTTTCTTTGTAAGCACTACTAGACAAGTCATATCTTTGAGAACCGAGCTATATAAGATGAAGGTATCAAAGGAAGTTGTGATAGCCTCATATCTTATGAGGGTGTCATAAATAAGAGACTAACTACAAGGGTTGGGGAAAATAATGTCTAATAAAGAGATGGCTACCGTGGTGATCAATGCACTACCTGATGAATGGGTCAACTTCATATTAAGCATCTATAGAAAGAAGGAATCCACCCCATTTAGTGAATTTTGGTTATTATGTAAGATTTAAGAAGCCATGTTGAAGGAAATAAGTGATATGGGAAAAAATGAACAAGTTCAAGCATTTTTTGCCATGGCTAAGAGAAAAGGAAAGTTTGGGAAAAAGAAGAAAATCAATATGTCAAAGATACAAATCTATGGCTATTAGGAATATGGGCACTACAAGAAAAAACTACATAAACTTAAGAAGGAGAATAAGAAAAGGAATGAAGCTCACATCATCGAAGAAGTATAAGAACCTGAGAAGAAGAAATCAAAGGGGAGGAAGTGAAATATATCTACTATGACTAAGATAATCTCCATCACTTAGTTCTTTCCAGTTTTATAAATAATATTTATCATGGTAGGAAGCATTGTAATTATGATAGGATGCATCATATAGGAGATGGAATCAAATTGGAAGCATACAATTGAGGCAAGAGCTCTTTACAGAAGTATAATTCTACATGAATGTAGTAGTCAGCATAGAAAGGAAGTAGCTCTTGGTAACCACACTAAAAGCATGAGTAGCATACATGGTTGGAAGAAATCCATCTAGAATGGTAAAGATGAATCAACACACATCATCATCAGTTGGAAGGAGCATTTTCAAAATGAGTATAATTAAGCTCCTTTGTTAGAATCTTCATTAGAAGGTTCACCTCTCTTAGAAGAAGCAAGTGTCTTAGTGACCATTCCACCTTGTCCGGATCCATTGTTTAGAAGGATGAAGGTATGGTGACAAAGGAGAGAAACATATCAAGATGGTTGAAGTGCTTTAAATCAAGGAAAGGAAGTTGTCTAAGGAAGTATAGATGACCTAAAGAAGAAAAGAGGTATGCATATATTTTATAGATTAAGTCATGCCATCATATAGTTGTAGATAGCATAGGTGAATTCTCTACCCCATGAGCATGATCGAAGGAAAGGGATATCTTCCATTAGAAAGATGCATGAAGGCATAGTTCACATATTGACAAGATGAAATCAACATAATATGTCCTCATATCGAATATGAGGTGGTTGACAAAGATAAAGGAACCATGGATGAAAGGTTCCTCAGGAGTACTATGTGAAGAAAGAAAGAAGAGATGGTGAAAGATGCAACTACGGTCACATAAGAAAAGAAATTTAACATCCAATGACTAGAAGAATTGGCTATGAAATCTCCATTGAGAAGGTATGAAGCCCCTAATAAGGTCTACAAAGGAAGGAGACCCTTGACATTGAAAATCTTGGAGATGTGTTTATGAATGTGTGAGATGTTGATGATGCAAGAAATCATATGTCATGATGAAAGGCTATCAAAAAAGGTAACTTTGATTTGATGTTAAATAGTTTTTTTTGAACAACATCTGGATGGGTTGATATAGGGCTATTGAAAGACAGTTGTAGATGTCACCTACAACAAGCACTCATGTGTTTGGATGGAATATCCTAAAGGAAACATGACTTTGCAGAGGTAGTAGTATGAAGAAAAGTCAGATGTGGATTGGAAGATCAATTTCTAATGAAAAGAAGGATGACCTACCTATTGGTTCAATCTGTTATCCAGGAATAGTGTCCACTCGGATGCTGCTATTCCCACTAAGATGGGTGGCTATCTTAGAAACAAACAATCAAATTCTACTGTTGTTTTCTTTTATGAAAATAGACGAGAGAAGAACCAAGAAGACCAACCTGAGTCTTGCGTTTGATTTCCTCTCCTTCTTGATAGAGCTTCGCCACTTCTTCTTTGTCTGCCCAGCTTCAAAAGAACCTGTGGAATCACAACAACATACTACTATCCAAGAAACAA
>APFE030947786.1:44476-87148 GCA_000404065.3 Pinus taeda | reverse complement strand
TGATATGTCCTTCTATCTTTAGAGTTTGGGGAGTGGTAATTTCTTCCAATCCTTTACAAGATATGGTCGGATTCATTTCTTGATGCTCGATGTGATCTTTCACTTCTTGAACATTTTTCTTTGATATGTCCTTCTATCTTGATAGTTTGAGGAGTGGTAATTCCGACCAATGAATTACAAGATATGGTTGGATTCATTTCTTCTTTCTCGATGTGATCTTTCATTTCTTGCACCTTTTTCTTCTTGATATGTCCTTCTATCTTGAGAGTTTCAGGAGTGGTAATTCTTGCCAATGCTTTACAAGATATGGTTTGATTCATTTCTTCTTTCTCTGGGGTTGGGTCCTGGCGTATATCCTTCTCTTTTGATGTTTCTTGATCCTTTTCTTCCTCCTCTTCATACTCTATGTAAAATAATTTCTTCTCAGCACACTTATGACCTTAGTGCATTTTCTATCACAATTCTAACAAAGCCCTTTTTCTATTTTTTCTTCCAATTGTTGTGGTGTAGCCCTTGTAGGTTGTGGAAGGCTAGGAGAAACAACACTTCCATCTTTATAATTGTGAGGGGTAGACTTCCTTGTTGCCTTAATTTTACTTTCCACTATGTAACAAAGCCCTTTTACCTTTTCCAATTGTTGTGGTGTTGCTATAAAGAAGGTGTTGCTCTTTGTATCCTCATAATGTGCTATCATTTTCTTTGTGAAAATTGACCATGTAACAAGTTGTTTACGAGAACAAAGCTCTTTATACCATAAAAATTTGTCCAGTTCTAAATATGAAGATGTAATACATACCTTTTGTAATAGTGGTACACCATTTAGATAAAAATATTGCTCCATTTGAAGTATCCAATTTACTGGATCCTTGCCATCAAACTTCCTCATATCGCCTTTTCTTGATTTTAGGAGCTCGATCTTAAAATGACTATAACTTTGTAATTTCGGTTCTTCCAATTCTGAAATTGCAACCTGCAGTAGCCCTATGCGTCCTCTTTCCAATGCCACCAGTCTGATCCAAATTGGATTCTCCAAGGAAGAGTTATGCCAAATATCCCACAGTGACTTGATTATAGACTAGTTCAATAGAGCGAACTTGTATGACGTGCCACGTGTCATTGTTTCGACCTTTGGCTCTGAAAAATATATAAAAGAAACTGCATTCGTCCTCTTTCTGTACCTTCTGACGAAATTTCAATCCGATGCTCAGAGAGAAAGTTATGACGATTTTCCCCAGGTCACCTGTTTGGAATGTAATTCAGGAGTTTGCAAAAAGACCAACTTCCTCATATCATATCTCCGCAAATATAGCGCGAAAAGCTTTGAAATTCGGACCCGAGGTTTAGTGCGATTTCATCTCAAATGGTTTTTTTTTTTCGCTTCTAAAACGTTGCAGAAAAAAGTTATAGCGAAAATGCCACGATGACCTATTTGGAGCAATGAAACCCTAGAATCCAAAGCTTTGATACCAAATGTTATGAAACCAGCTCACAAAAAGATTGAAAAGATAGTTGAACGCCTTAGAAGTCAGCCTCTTCAAGGGGCCAACCTCCTTTACATTACACAAATGAATAATTCTTGAATGATACAAATGAAAAGACCTCCTTTCTATATATAGGAGTCTAAGGGGTCATAATATAATCAGAGCCGACATAACAATAATAATGTAAGGGCACAATAATAACAATAGTGAGCTTCTATGGGGCACAATAGTAACAATATGGGTACTACATGGGTATATCAATATAATAAGGGGGTTGTACTAATAATAATAAGGGGTTACTCTAGTAGTATAGGGGCCTAACAAAGAGGGGGCAACCCTGGGTCAAATGATGGGGCATAGGAGTAACTAATAAAAGGGAAGCCCACACTTGGCTTTATAAGGTGCAGGAGGGAGCAATCATGGTACATGAGGTGCCCCAGCCTTGATTTTTCCACCCTTATTTATATGCCTTTTGCCTTCTTATGATTTTCTTTGATTAACTGCTCGGGGCTCAAGGGGTGAGAGCATGATGTATAGATATAATAGTGAATCCCTCCCTTTAAGGTGGGGCAGTTCATTGCTAACCAAGGGTTGGGACAATCATGGGTTCCTATATGATGAAGAAGGCTCATATAACCTGTTGGGACTAGGGTGATGGCCATGATGATGGAGTAGAGGTCATGTATTGAATTTTTTCCATGTGCTAAATGCTTTTGTCCCGACCATCCTTTGCATTTTGTGGTACTTTTCCTGTTGAATGTGGCCATATATGCTTTTAACTTTCTTTTTAGCTGCATGAACCTCCGGGCTTCATTCCAAGTCATGACCCAAGGTGTGGGCAAGGAGAAGGGGCGAGTTGACCCTATGTGGACCCGATGGAGGAATGTGGATCCAGGTGGGAGAAATAATGGATGGGGTAATAATGAGTGGAAAAAGGGTAATATAAGACGATAAGGGAGCAGGACCACGCAACCAAAATCGGTGTTTCTTGTGAAATACCATCCCTGAAACCAAATGGTCAGTGAAAGAGATCCCACGGGACTATAATCCAAGGTTAATTCCTAAAAGGGGTCTAGGGGACAAAAGCATAGACCTAGCCCATTCTTTCTGCTGAATCCCCCCATTAATCCATGCCCAGAAGTGTCCATAATAAACAAACTGGAAAAATCAATTTCAAAATGAGAAGGCATACTTTTAGATTCAGAAGGCCCACCTTCAAACATATGATCATGTCAGATGGGTGAGGGACCACAATGCTGGCTCAGGTAGAGGAGAAAAGGCACAATGAGCTAGCTATTGGCTGCCTGCTGAGGACCATATTGGAGAAATTTTTACTCCTAGGGATATCAACGAAAAAATGGTGGGTAACATCTGGCTCCAACTAGGACGCGATCTCTCGAAGAATTGGGCGAAGCTACTCGAATTGGAGATCACGAGAACTCCAACAATCTCTTGGTTACCGTAGACCAGTGTTCCACGGTGACTCGCCCCCCCCAGGGGTCTAGTTTCCTCGCTCCCCCGCGCTGTGGGGACTTGGGGACGAGTAGGGGACGTTTCCTCACGCTCCCAAAATGGAGGAAACTCAGGGGGATGTGCCAGGGAAACGTTTCCCTTCCCTCCCCCACGCTCCCAAAAAAATGACCTTGCTTATAGTTTATGATTTAATAGACCTAAAGTGGTACAAAGCTACTCATGTTCTTTATGGGGATAACGTCTTGTGCTGTCTTTTGGTTTCAACAAGCATTATTTTAGAGGGTCAGTATCATGGAAATTTGCTAGACCATATAGTACGTACATGAATTTTCCCTTTTAAAACTTCTCCTTTTTTTCTCAAGTGATGGCTGGATTACAGTGGGGAGATAACTGGAGTGACAGGCAAAGAATATGAGACATTCAGTTTGTGTTTTTAATTTGCATGACATTTGACATACAAACTATGGAAGCGACACCTATGTCATGTGGGAAATAATTGGGTGGACTATAGACTAACATGCGTTTACTGCAAGCATGACAAAATACTATGGGTAGCAAGAAATCTCAGGAACTGTCGTTATATATGAATTTATACAGTTACAAAATTTACACAGAGCACAGTTGCTCAGCTTGAATTCTCAGGTCTGAAAATTATTTTCACCCCTGAAATACACTGCTAGTTTGAAGTTTGAACTGCATGGCATTGCTCTAATAAGGTAGACAAATTATCCATGCCATCGTTGGTCACCCAAGTTGGTTCGCAGATGGTCATCCTGCAGTCAATGTCATTTGATAGTAAGCTGTCAGAAACTCTTTCATGTGATCTTCTCATCTCTCCTGGAACTAAAACTCTTCTTTCAGCATATGGTGTACTGTCTATATTATATAATATAACAAACTTTCTAGCTGTTGGATCCAATACAGCTGGACAACCTATTGTAGTTGCCCCTTCTACTGCCAATGCAGTGTTCCTGATTTGTTCATTTACCTTTTCACAGAATTCAGTGGCTACCTTATCAAGCTGAAGTTCTCCCTCTGTTTGACCAAAATCTAAATTAGAATTTGACCAAGCTGAATTAGAATTTCAAATTTATTATTTTATATGATATTATAAATTTGGATAATGTCAAATGATATTCATATCAATGATCATGCTTTGCAGCTTTTCAATTCAAACCAAATTGTCATAGTGGACTCAATGCAAAAGCTCCACTCCCACGCCCCCTCGCTCTCTCGCCCCTTCGTCCCGGAACCTTGGTGGAACATTGCCGTAGACTTGTCACCTACAGATATAATAGATGTAAAAACACGGGGCAACATGCTTTCACAACGTCTCATGATCGCACATGCTATATATGTTAGGCCATAAAACCAATAATATATGAAAATATGCATTTATCTACCATAAGAAATATCATATGACGTTAATTCTAATGTGGAAATGAGCATGCAATGTATCCTACCCTAACAACATATGATGAAGCTATTATTAAGTGTAATCATAAAGCTAGTGCAACCAACATATCATCAAGTCAATATAAATATGCCTGCCTATATGATTACTCATGCAGCAAATCGCAAAGCGAATGCAAATCCAAACGCATGGAGGATGGTGTGGGCGGGAGGTGGGAAAATATGATGGCCACATATGGATGATTATGTGAGAAGAGGTAAGAAAAGGATGTAATCTAGTCCATGCGATCTTCTCTTGCAACCAAAATATAGAGATGTCAACAACCAAGCTCATAAACTTTTGATGGATGATGACTTATGGCATACCACTTCCACCATTGTCCTTATTATTTATGTCAAGACTAATGGTCTTCATCGGGTTATGATTAGCAAGAAAGGGAGGTAGATGAGATGGAGAAACAGAAGTAGGTTGCACAAGATGATTATACTGGAGTGGGGAGACTATGGAGTGATCAAAACCTTGAGGGTTCGTCCAAGGAGGAAAGGTATAATCAATGATGGGTTTTTCCTTGACACTATATTCGGGAGGGGAAAAGGGCTTACAGTTACTTGAGATCATATGACTAGGGTTGAGGGAACCACTTGATGAAGACCGAAGATGATGACCAATAGGAAAAATGGGGAAAGAAGTATTGTATTCAACGAGTTGTGCTTTCCCAAAACCATAATCTAAAGGCTCAAGTGATTTGAATGTAGGAGAGGTGGGAGCCTTATCAATTTCCTTAGTATGAAAGGTTTGGTTTCTCCTAAAAGGAAGATTGATCACTTCCAACTCACCCTCTTTATACAAAGGAAAATGAAGCTTCTCCTTCCCAAGGGTGTCAATGGGTATGTCATCATAAATCATGCATGAGGGAAGGGAAGACCAATCTCATCCTCATCCTCCTTGCCGGTGTCGTAAATGGGAGAATAATCAAATTGAGGACCATCAATTTCCCATTTCTCCTTTTCAATGCAAAAATAATCTTCAATGTCATCTTTCAAAGGGCTAATGGGATCATCTTTCTCAAGGTTTTCAAAAGAGGATTCATCAGGAGTAATCTCCTTGAGAAAGATAGGGTTGGTCTCAATTTTACTTTCCATAAATTCATCCTTCCCAGCACATGTGTCCTCAAAATCATTATTTGCATCATGTAGATCCAAGGAGGACCCGTCTTCTTGTTCATTACCTAGATTCTTATTGTCTTGATGATGCTCGATGAGGACTTCCTCTTGGATGCTTAATGTAGGATGTACTTGAAAATGTCTAAGAAAGCCATCAATGAACTCTTCAATAGATGAGATGCTCCTACATTCATGATCACGCAGCCATGAGTTATGATCACCAAGAGATCCCATGAATAATAACATAAGGATATCTTGGTGGACAACCTTCTCTCTTGAAGCATGTGCATTAAATCTTTCTACGTGGTTAATTGCAGAGAATGGATCACCATTAAACATGGGCATCCCACGTAGCATCCTTCCTGTGACATGATTAGGATGCCCAGGGATGCTAGCAATGTCCAAAGCGGGAAACTTATGGAAGAATGACAACCTATTTGAGGTATACATGAAACATATGTAGGAGTCACTAGGGTGGAATTAAAGATGCCTAGAAAAATGCTTGCTTCACCCTACAAGCATCGACCTTAAAGTTCATTGAAGAACTAGGGCTTCGTTCTTTCAATGGAGTCGCTAATAATGATATGTCAATATGTTGTATGGGGAAAAAACACATGTTTCGTGTCCTCGTCAACGACGCCAAAATGTTACTGCACAAACTAGCAGGGGACCTAAAAAGGGTTCCTATGAGGACAACTGCTAGGTCAAGGGCAACGATGGAGACTTCGCTCACTGCCAACCACAGTTAAGACTCCCTACTCTTTATGAACTTTCATCGATGGGAGGAGACCCAGTAGTTGGGAAGTCACTTATAAAGTATAGATCAACGAAGAAGCGGAGTGACCCAAATGATTTCCTTTCTAGAAGAGTTTGAAGGATAGGGCTTGCTCTCTTTTTAAGCGAGGGATTTGATCTTCTAGGGAAAGGGGATGGAGATTGGAGGGTTAAGGTAGAAGTATAAGACCTATAAAAGATGTTATAAATTCCTGAAATCCTTTTGAAAACTTGGATTCTCGAGTAGTCCTTGCTAGATCGGCCTTGGTGAAGAATGGGACCACATGAGGCCAAGTGGACCCAGCCCAGGTTGGGGGATGGATTTTGGCAATCAATAATGTTCTTAACCTGGCCAAGGTAACAGGAAAGGATCAAATAAGAATTTTCTCTCAAAGATGTCAAATTGATCCTATTAGGTTCTAGCCTTCGGAACACCTAGGCAAAACATGATCCTAGAGCTAGGGCTTGAGGTATCCGAAGATTCCACTGTCAGAATTGCTTCAAATTTGGAGGACAGCAAGGGGACCCACCAACGTAGTTGTATATAGGAGATCAAAGTTTTCTTGTGCCCAATTTTCTGGGAAATTGATGCCCTAGGTGACCTAACGGGGTTAGACCTAGGAAAAAAGGGGAAAAGGGTAAAAAGAGGGTTAAAATGATCACCCTTTTTGGGGGACCAGTGTCTAATTCACTTGGGGATATGGAGTCAAGGATAATAATGAAGAAGGATTTAGCTTCTTGTTCAAGGAGGCTCCAAAAGTCAGCTTTTGTCCAATTTTAGGGGAAAGAGAAGAAAAGTGACTTTCAAGCATTTATACTGCATACAAATGGTGCAATCTTATCAAGATAACATGATCTCTAGGACATTTCATTCATCTAACAATGGCTCATACAAAGAATAAGCTAAATAGACACATAACTCCACATTTCGTACATGCAACAATTAGCCCGAATTATAGTGAAATTCAACTATATGCAATGACAAGAAAAATAGCATTAAATTTGCACTTACAATGTTAGAGAGTATATCCAACCAACATCACATTTGCAAATAAGAAGCTCCAAGATAGAAATAGCCCAAATCCATACATCAAATTTGATCCATCATCCAAAATAATCCTCTAAGCAAAAAGCGCAAAATTCTCTAAAGATAAAGAGATCCCAAGTCAAGTGATGATACAAATGAATCCAACTAAATCCTATTTATACACCAATTAGAAGTTCGATTTAGCTAATGAGCCTACATTAGCCCCTAAAAATAAAATACTGTGCAAATGACCTAACTTTTGTGGCAAGCCCACCATACTAGCTCACAAATGAAAGATAAGACTCTAAGGAGGACAAATAATAATCCATGCATGTCGTAGGTCCCTCTAAGAGGCGTGATGAGGTGCATGGCTGCTACAATGAAGAATAAGACCCTCAAAAGCTGTGGACAAGGGGTTGGCCCCTTGTAATAACCTGTGGTGCTTGAAATGACTGTAGGGGTACACAAGTGTCCTCATGGGTCTCCAAACAAGTTGAAGATGCATGTAGGTTGCCCTTAAGGGCTAGGATGACAATTGTAGGAGATGTCACATCATCGTAGAAGTCCTGGATCATCTGCCAAGTGTGTGGTGTAGATCTGGGGCCAACCGAGCATGATGGATTAGGTGCATCCTCCTCGTCTAATGAGTGAACCACGAACAATCTCTGAATAACTGTGGGGATCCATTAAGTGCAATCTGTTGCAGTGGAGGTCCATGGCTCTCAACGCTCATCATGCATGTGCCAATCTAGACCTTTGGAGGATTATTACCCTATATAGGGAGACCACACACCAGATGGAAACCATCTGCAATCCTGAATAAGATCCAATGCATCCCCTAGGCTTCCAGTACAAGAAGTCATTAGAGAAATCGAGCAAATGAGCTTACCTAATCATGGACCACAGGTAGGGACTTTATAATGGCTTGCCCTTCCATAATGGGCTTCAGGATGTGCCAATGTCTCCTAAACTCCCAATGGGATTAACCAAATACCCTATTAGGTTGTTTTTGCTTCTAAAGGGGATAATATAGTGAAAGTACATCCGTGGAAAGGTGGTGGCATGTGGAAGATAGGTGAATGAGGTAGGGAAAGAGAGGGGGCAGCCCTTTGTCACATGCTAGGGCATAAGGGTAGTTAATAAGAGGGAAGCCCACACTTGGGTGTATAAGGTGCATGAGGGAGAAATCATGGTACATGAGGTGCCCCAACTTTGATTTTTCCACCCTTCTTTATATGCCTTTTGCCTTTTTATGATTTTCTTTGATTAACTGCTCGAGGCTCAAGGGGTTAGAGCATGATGTATAAGATATAGTAGTGAATCCCCCCCTTTAAGGTGGGGCGGTTCATTGCCCACCAAGGGTTGGGAGAATCGTGGGTTCCTATATGATGAAGAAGCCTCATAGAACCTATTGTAACCAGGGTGATGGCCATGATGATGGGGTAGAGCTCATTTATTGGCTTTTACTCACATGCTAAATGTTTTTGTCCTGACCATCTTTTGCATTTTGTGGTACTTTTCCTGTTGAGCGTGGCCATATATGCTTTTAACTTTATTTTAACCTCTGGATTTCATTCCAAGCCATGACCGAAGTTGTGGGCAAGGGGATGGGGCAAGCTGACCCTATGTGGACTTGACGGAAGAATGTGGACCCAGGTGGGAGAAATGATGGACCACGCAACCAAAATCGGGGTTTCCCGGGAAATACCATCCTTGAAACCAAATGGTCAGTAAAAGAGAACCCACGGGACTAGAATCGAAGGTTAATTCGTAAAAGGGGTCTAGGGGACAAAAGCACAGACCTAGCCCATTCTTTCCGCCGAATCCCCCCATTAATCCATGTCCATAAGTGTCCATGATAAGCAAACTGCAAAAATCAATTTCAAAAAGACAAGGCATACTTTTAGATTTGGAAGGCCCACCTTCAAACATACGATCATGTCAGATCGGCGAGGGACCTCATGGTTGGCTTAGGTGGTAGAGAAAGGTACAATGAGTTAGCTATTGGCTGCAAGGGGCTGCTGGATGTCGACTGAGGACCGTTTTGGAGAATTTTTTTTCTCCTAGGGATATCCCCCACAAAATGGTGGGTAACACATCCCATTGTAGCAGCCAACGAAACGAAAGATCTAATGGTAGTATACCTTGCAGTGGGTGCAAAGGTTTCCTCATAATCTCTGCCTTCTTTTTGAGAGAAACCCCTTGTAACAAATCTGGTGTTTATGTATGCCTTTTTTTTGGGAGAAACCTGTTGCATCAAATCTGGCCTTGTATTTATCTATGCTTCCATCAACAATGTGTTTGATCTTGTAAATCCATTTTGAGGTGACAAGCGATTTGTCACTAGGTCTGGGAACGATTTCCCAAACCTTATTCTTCGTGATGGATTGATATTCTTCTTGCATAGCGTTCTTCCATACTTCTTGATGAGTAGCTTCTTCAAATATAGATGCTTTTGCTTCAATTAGTCTTGTCATATATGCAACATATCCAGAATATCTCTTCGGCCTTTTGCTTTTCCTGAAGGTTCCTTTTGCAGGTCCATGCCCTTTAGCATCTTCAAGGGTGGCTTTTAACCAATTTGGCCGCTTCCTTGAGCTTGGTATGACCACAAGTTGAATAAGCTTACTTGGTCCTTCTTCCTCTTGAATAGTAGAAGGGTTGTCGGGTTGTACTTACTCTTCTTCAAATATGGGTAGATCTTCGTCATCGGAATCAATAGGAATATCTTTCGATCTTTTGTAGGCTTGATTCTCATCAAATATAATGTCCCTTCTTACTTCAATGTGTCTTCCTTCCTTGATGTAGATTCTATATGCGTTTGATAGCCAACGGAGATCCCTTTAATGCTTGTAGAATCCAACTTCTTTTGTTTGTCCTTTGGAACATGGATATATGCAGGACTCCTAAAGATTCAGAGATGGTCCACACTTGGTTTCATTCTTGTGAATGCTTCCTCAGGTGTCATATTATCGAGAATTCTACGAGGACTTCTATTTTGAATATATACAGTTGTCATTGTTGCTTCTCCCCATAGAAACTTTGTGAAATCTTGATCAAGTAGCATTGTTCGTACACCTTCATCAATTGTCCTATTCTTTCTTTCTACCACTCCATTTTGTTTGGGATAGTAGGGAACAATAAGCTCCCTCTTAATTCCTATTTCTTTACTATACGTAATTAATTCTTTATAAGTGTATTCCCCACCATTATCGGATCTCAAAGTTTTTATCTTTCTTTTGGTTAGGGTTTCCACTTTGCGTCTAAACTCCTTGAATTTGTCAAATACTTCATCCTTTTTCTTGAGAAGATAGAGCCATGTCTTTCTAGAGTGATCATCAATAAATGTTACATAGTAAAGATGACCTACAAGTGATTTGTCAGACATGGGCCCACACACATCAAAATGTATGAGATTGAGGTCTAATATTTCGTTAGACCTTGTTTCACTATTTGAAAATCGTTTTCTTGTATGTTTTCCCAAAGAGTATCCCTTGCAACTCCTTCACGATCTTCTTTGATATTTGGGATGCCATGAGCTAGATGCTTAAGAGTGAGAATGACCTTGTAGTCAAGATGACCATATCTTCTATTCCATAGCTCAATAAGAGAGATTTCCATATGAACTAGGGCTTGAGGAGGTGGTGTAATCACTTTATACAAACTTCTTTCATGAACTCCAATAACCCTAGCTTTATCAATACTTGAATCCTTTTCCCAAACCAAGACCTTTTCATCAACAAAAACAACTCTATCCCCTTTATCTTCTAAGCAAGAAATTGAAAGCAATCTTTTTTTCATACCTGGAACATATAATATGTTGTTGAGATGTAGTTTTGCTCCATTTTCCAGCTTTAAAGATATTGATCCTAGGTCTCTAACAACATCACTTTTGTTGTCTTGCAATTCCACTACGTGGGAAGATGGTTCCTTTGATAGAGTTTGGAGTTGCTTACTTTCCCCTGTCATATGCCTCGATGCTCCACTATGCATTATCATCATTGAGGGATCTTGTATGTTCAGATAAGAACCCTTGACTTTTGATCTTGTTGAATCACTAGTAGACAAGATTCTTGATCCATCTTCCTGTAGAAGTGAATCCCATTCTTATCATAGAGGGAGTAATCATTTCCTTTTAGCCAACGAAGTGATCTTCAATCTTCTTTGACCTTAGCTCTGATACCATGTCGAGAAATCAATGCTAGTAGGATTAGGGTTATATTTCTCTTTCTTGATAATTACTTGTGAATTATGTTGGTTTTTTTGCTTATTTGTTATATTATCTTTCATCAAGCAATTACCAAATTATGTGTGCATGGAGATCACAAAAACACAAGACACAAGATGTAGGCACTTTGCCAGGGAAAAACCCCTATATAGGGGAAAACCCAGTCAAAATCTCTTCCTTCAATAGTTTTCCTTGAGAGTCTTCAACCTAGACAAAGACCTCCTCCACACCAAGCCAACCTCACCTTTGATCCAACCTTCGACCTAGCAGCAACAACATTTCGACCCTAACAAGTTCGACTTGGCAGCTTCCGGCATTAGCAGTAGATTCGACCTTGACTAGGAGACTTCGATCTCCTAAACCAACCCACACGAGAGAGAGAGAGAGAGAGAGAGAGAGACCAAAATTTCAATTTTATTCTTCCCTTCCTCCTTGACCAAACTCACACTCATTTTAGCCCCTTCCTCCAACTTCGTACTTCTTCCCAACTTCCAACTTCCAGCTTCCAATATTGAACTATGCTTGAGAGAGTGAGATGCTCAAATGAAGTCAAACTACCTTGTATATATAGCCTTCCAATGAGGTCGAATTGCCTTCCTTGAGGCCGACTTGATCTTCTTGAGGTCGACTTGGTGTGGTGGTTACATAATTCATTTTTGACTCAAACATAATTCTTTTTACATCTTTCGAAAGCCCAAGAAGGGTCTCATAAAATATACAATGACTCTAATGACTCTTTATTAATCTTAGGAGCCCACAATGGGGACTTTGACTATTAAATTGATGACCCAAGCATGAAACCCATGCTTTAATAAGTCATTGTAACAATAATAAAAATTCTTTTGACAAATACATTTTATGAAGACCGAACCTAACTACATTTTTCAGCACAATTTTAAGTTTCTATCCAGAAAAGTTTCTTCATTTACGTCTTCTTTAGGCATCCTCCAGTTTTGAATGAATTATGACGATGGAATTTCAAATAAATTGATGCCATAGCCATCACACCAAGAGGGAACCCTTGAAGTTTCTTTGACTTGGGGATTTCTAGAAGGTTTGCACTTTGTAGTTCATCATTCAAAACCTTTTCTCTTAACTATTGGTGATCATTGGATGAGCCTTTACCACAAAATATCTCTCAACCCTTGGTCTCTTATAGTATTTCCCTCAAGGGTTTTTTCGTGAAAATTCACCCTAGCTTTTCCAAAGCTCACACATTAATTCACCCTAGCTTCTCCAAATGCTCACACATTAATTGAATCTTTCCATTAAATGAGCCATCCTTGCCTCACATTGAACCCTAGTATAAACACATCAATCACAAGTGAGGGATTTTGGAAGTTTTTATCTTAGGCATTCATCATTTTTGAATATTCCTAAGCCCGAGGTCCTCCTTCCCTCAAGCCTTTCTTGGAGAGCCCTTCTTTTGTTTTTAAAGAAAGCAACCTTTTATCTGAGTCTCTCCTTTGAATGGGATTTGGAAATCACCTTGTACATTGTTATCGACCTCATCATTCTAGTGATTTCCACCATACTGGGACTCCACCCATCGGTGAAAGTCTGTAAAAAGCAAGGGACATCGACTGAGGTGACAGTGAGTCCTTGTCCCATTGTTGCCACTTGATCTAGTAGTAGCCCCTTAGGAACCCCTCCTAGGACCCCTACTAAATTGAGCGGTAACATCTTTGGCGTTGTTGCCGGGGACACGAGACGTGTGTCTTGTTCCACATACGATAATATTGACATACATTCTTGTCGACTTCGTTGGAAGAACAAAGCCCAAGTTCTTCATTGAACTGTAAGTTCAATGCTTGTACTGTGCACGTGCATCTGATCCTTCCCACGAGATGGATTGGCGGGGGATCACGAGTTGGTATGTCGTTGATGGTACGATATTCTTAGTCTGGAGCATAATGCAGTAGGAGCCATGGAGCATTGGAACTTGTTCTTGGTGGCATTGGGGTCCAGGAGGATTTGTTGATGACAGTTAGAGGTTGGTCTGGGATCCAGGCATTGAGGGGTCCATTTATGGTGGGTTGACACAGAGGCATAGCATCACCCGGTGGTATGTGTGGGATCCATGCATTGGGTCTCGGTTGCATTGGGCCACCAGACTGGTCCAGAGGTTTGGATTGCTTGAGGGCCAACAATCTTGGGGTGGGAGGATTTGTGATGTTCCTTTTTCTGGTGCTCCGTATGGCATGGTTAGGATGGATTCTTAGGGTTGGAGGCAAATAGGTCACAGGTGCAAGTTTACGTCATCAGCGGGGCTTTTGGAGATATTTTATGGGGTCTAGAGGAGTTTGCTTGCCATCTTCCATCATCAGGATTGATTTCTCACAACTCGCTTCTTGTTCCATTGCATTATGATAATTCTTGTAAAATGAGGTTACTATTGCCCCTAACTCACTTAATTACGCTTAAGGTGGGATTCCAAGAGGAATCATTGACAGAACACCTTAGTGTAATAGCTTGTTGGAATTAGAATGAGAAGATCTACAAGATGAGATGGTTAGTGGGGATTTTCAGTGGCCTGGGGAGGCATGGTGGTCAATTTACCATTTTCCCACATTAAAAAGATATTTTAATTGAGAGAAATGTGCTCAATGGTTAAAATAATAATAAAATAGGATCTTCTAGAGGGGTCCATCAGATCTATAAAAAGAGGAGGAGGAGGCCATTAGAGGACATCTTGGATTTGATATTTCTTCTTGTATGAGAGATTGAGAACCTGATTCTCTATTTTATTGGTAGCCTCAAGATAGGAACCCTCGGGTGATTCAGTGAGATTGGACGAGTACCCATCTCCCTTTGGTGAATTCATCCATAATTCACAATAGAGTTCAACATTGACATTTTAGTTCAATTTTGGATGGTCAACACAACATTGGAGTAGATTCTTGAGGCCAATTTTCCATCTCAGCTATTTTATTCTATCAGCATGTAAACCCCAATTTCTATTATAATACAAGCTGAGACTTTTTTTGCTCATCGTATTATGGAATTGCATGCATTCTTTTGTTATATTTTACATGGATATCTTCTGTAATTGAATGGTGATTTGATGGAGAAATTTTGGTTGAGTTAGATTTTTGTAAAATTAGCAAAATATCCCATTTGGGATATTGCAAACACTGAGATTTTCTTGGATCCTTTAATGTTAGTCTTTTTGTGCCATCAGAAGGTTTCGACTCTCCTAAGTTAATGAGCCCATGTTTTGTTCTTCTTCATAGGAATCTTGGTTCCTTCAACTATTGAGATGACTGTAGATTTATAAAGCCTAAAGCCTTTAAATACTTCGGTATTGGTCCCTTTTATTGTTGATTATATGGTCCGCATAAGATATTTTTGAGATTATAATTCGGTCACCTTAAGTTTGTATAGAACTACAAACTTTGGATCACATAGATTTTCTAGAACATTGTGATTTCAGAGGTGATTTCCAGACTTTAGTTTTTAAGTATTAAATATGCTTTACCTTGCAAGAAATATGGCGTTGGAGGATCTTGTGATCTATACCTTCCATTCTCCACAAAGGTTTTTTCAACTTCTCTTAATACCCAGGTTCGCGGCTTCATTTATTTTGACTTACAAAGTTGCCCAAAATTGACATTTCTTTTAAATAGTTTGGCTTTTTAGGACTAATACAAATAATTATTTTTCCTTCACATACTTGTGATCTTCAAGCTGCCATCTTGCTTCTTTCCTTAGCTTTGATACCATGTTCAGGAACCCATTAGGGCAACAACTTAGGGTTTTCTTAAGTGATTTCTGTTACTTTGAAATTTTCTTGTGATTGTTTATTCATTAGTTCTTTTCTCAAATTATTATATTCTTTTCATTAAGACAAATGCCAAACAATGAAGATCATAAACATAAAAGAGGCCATAAGATGTAGGCACTCAGTCAAGGCAAAATTCTTATGAAGGGGAAAACCCAGTGAAACTCTTCCACTAGGAGATTCAAATCAAATTGAGACAACCAGGACCCAAGCCAAATGAATTTCTTCACTCCACCAGGTCAGCCCCCCATGTCAAGGAAAATTTGTTAATTTTTTAGAGTGTTCTATGTTGTATCAATTACTTTAGCCCAAATCGACACTTCAATTAGCAATATTTCCAATTACAATTAGTCTTTGCATTCATCAATAATAATTGAACATAGAACAATAAATACAATGACAAAGGACACAATCAACACATCAACAAGAGACACCAGGTTTGGTTAAAGACCAGGGAAAAACCCTTTTGAAATTCTTCTTGTATTAGATTGTCATAAAATGTTCGGCAGGCAGTACAATGAGCCCAATACAATATCATCCAGTAGAATAACCCATTACAACTCTAAAACTGTTAATTTATGGTATGTTCTATGCTTATGGCAGTTTACTTCAATTTCTTCTTATTAGCCACTGTTTAGCAATCACATAAACATAAAGTAAAACGCTGATAGAACATTAATAGATCGATAGAAAACAAGCCAAGACAAGAGACACCAGATGTGGTGGTTAGCTAGGGACAAACCCCAATGCGGGGAAACCCTTTGATCAATTCTTCTATAATCTTCAATAGTTTAGCAGAGAGAGAAATAGTACAATTGCACAGATCTGTAATTTTATGACAACAATAATAGAAACCCTAATCAACACTTGCAAAGTAGATCAAATGGTCCACAAATGACCTTGAGTCAACCTTAGTCAACTCAACCTTCAACAACAATGAAGGACAACCTGAAACAACCCAAAAGAAATGGTCAAAACAGGTCAACGTCTTGGTAGCCCTGCAGTGTGCCCTAACTAGTCAGCGTTGGTCACTTCGTGAGTCAAATCAGGTCCATGGATACAACAATGTGTCCATCGATAGTACTACTATGGTCCTTAACCCCATTTCCCTACTCATTGATTAGATGAGAAGTACTTCCCATGAGTCCCAGATTGCATGGGTAGGATGCCTCGACAGGAGAACCAATCATCTTGTCCCTAAGTCACCATGGGGTATCACAGGGGAAGGCTGAACCTTTCACCTTGTGCATAGTGCACCACTAGGGGAGGGTGAGTTGCCTTGTGGTTGCATGTCGCTCCAAGAAGTACCCCGTGTCGCCTGGAGCTCCCAAAGCTCAATGCATTCATCATACAGGACCCTCATAAGAGGGTCTCTCAACGACTCCAAGTCGTCCTCGGAAAGTCAAGAATTTGACTTTTCCTAGGGGCTTCGTCAGAATGTCCGCGACCTGCTCATTTGTACCGATATGTTGGAGCCTTATTGCTCCCCGCTGCACTATATCCCAGATATAGTGGTACTTGATATCGATATGCTTGGAGCGATCATGAAATATAGGATTCTCTAATAAACGAATCCCGCTCTGGTTGTCACACAAGATCACAGTAGTATCCAATGTAAATCTAAACAGCTCATTGAAGAGCTTCTGCAACCAGACAACCTCACAAGAGGCCATACTCGCAGCAATGTACTCTGCCTCAGCGGTGCTCAAAGCCACCGACTTCTGCTTCTTGCTCATCCAGGATATCGAGGCAGATTCCAAAGAGAAACAACACCCAGAAGTGCTCTTTTGGTCCTCCACACTGCCTGCCCAATCAACATCGGTATATCCATGTAGTCTCACATCTCCAGCAGTGTATCTCAACCCATGAGTGATTGTGCCACGAAGGTATCTCAACATATTCTTGGCACCAATCCAATGTGTGTGGTGAGTCTCAACCATATGTTGACTCAACGTGTTGATTGCAAAACATATATCCGGACGGGAGTTCAGCAAGAACATCAATGCTCCGATGAGTTGACAATACTCAGTAGCATTTTGCAAAACAGGTCTGACAACACTACCGCTTAACTTCTTAAAGTCAAGCTCCTTCAGGGTAGTCACGGGCTTGCAGTGCACCATACCAAATCTCTCCAATATCTTCACCACATATTTTCCTTGAGATAGGAAAATCTCCCCTAGCTTCTTCCAGACTTTCAGTCCTAGGAAATAGTGCATTAGTCCTAGGTCCTTCATCTCAAACTTGGAAGCCAACTCCCTCTTACATTGGTGAAGAGAGGGTCTGCACCTGTCAGAAAGAGGTCGTCAATGTACAACACTAGTATGAGAGGTTTGTCATCTTCAACCTTAAAGCAAAGGTTAGGGTCGGCTTTACTCCTAGTGAATCCTAGCTTCATCAAGTAGCTATTGATCCTCTCATACCAAGCTCGGGGTACTTGCTTCAGCCCATAAAGGGCTTTCTTCAACCTGCATACGCGAGATTCCCGATCATGAATCTCAAATCCTTCGGGTTGTTCCACATAGACTTCTTCTTTGATCGAACCATGCAAGAATGCGGTCTTGACATCCATCTGATGTAGGTTCCATCCTTGCGAAGCAGCAAGGGCTATGATTGAGCAGATGGTGGTGTATCGGGCAACAGGTGAAAATATCTCGTCATAGTCTATACCTTCCTTTTGAGAGAAGCCACGAGCAACAAAACGAGCCTTATACTTTTCAACACTTCCATCACCTCCATGCTTTATCTTGTAAAACCATTTCGAAGTGACAACAGTGTTGTCCTGGGGTCTGGGGACCACATCCCAGACATCGTTCTTCATGATGGACTCGTATTCCTCAGTCATAGCATCCTTCCATACTTGATGCTTCACAGCTTCAACGGACGATGATGGTTCATTTTGAATGATTGTGCTCATAATGGTCAAGTATCCATGATACTTGGTTGGCTTCTTGCTTTCCCGGAAAGTCCCTCTGGATGCAATGTGTCCTTCAACATCATCAAGTGTCCCCCTAAGCCATGAGGGCCTCTTCCTAGAAGAGGAATGCGCTTGTGGAGGGGGATCAATAGGGTCCATGGATTCTTCCACTTCAAGCATTGTTTCATCTTGCTTTTCCTCTAGTTTGCTGGTGTCAGCTTCTCCAGATTTCCGTAGTATAGGAAGATTGTCAACTTTGCTAAGAGCCATATCTTCGTCAAAGGTGACATCATGGCTAATCTCGACTTCCCTTTGACCAGCCACATAAATTTTATAGCCCTTAGTACTTTCGCTATAGCCCACGAAGATTTCCTTTTTTCCAGATGCACACAATATATTCCTTTTCTCTTTCGGCACATGAAAATAAACAGGACTTCCAAAAATTCTAAAATGAGATACATCAGGTTTCTTACTAGTGAACATCTCTTCGGGAGTCTTGGAACCCAATGCTTGATGAGGGCATCAGTTTTGAACATATACGACGTTGTTTGCAGCTTCGGCCCATAGAAACTTCGGAAGCCTTTGATCATGGAGCATAGCATAGACAACTTCCATAATCGTACGATTCTTCCTTTCCTCCACACCATTCTGCTCAGGAGTATATGGTGCTGTGGTCTCCCTCTTAATGCCAACCTCTTTGCAAAAGTCATGGAACTCATTGGATTCATATTCAGTCCCATTATCAGTCCTTAAGATCTTGATGATCTTTTCAGTTTGATTCTCAATCAAGGCTTTGAAGTGACGAAACCAGGAGAACACTTCATCTTTCTTTTTCAAGAAGTATATCCAAGTCTTGCGAGAATAATCATCTGTAAAAGTGGGGTAATATAAATATCCTCCCAAAGAGTTCACATGCATCATACCAGATATGTCGGAGTGAACCAACTGCAATATATCGGAGGTCTTGCTATGGCTTGAGGGGAATGGTCCCTTTTTGAGCTTTCCTTCAGCACATCCCCGGACATAAACCTTCTTGCTCTAACTTGAAGTCGGGCATCCTTATCATCATTTGTCTCACATCGGGTAGAGCTTTATAATGAAGGTGGGCAAACCTCCGGTGCCATAGTTCGCACTGAAGAGATGTGTCACAAGACATGACGCCCAATGGACTTCCTCCGACTTGATATAGAGAGTCGACCCGAAACCCAAGAGTGAAAGCATCTTTAAAATTCTTTTTCCATACACGTACCTTGCCATCGATGAAGGCCACCTTGTAGCCTTTGTCTTCCATTGTCGAAATGGACACCAGGTTCTTTTTGAGATCAGGTACATATAGGACTTCTTGCAAATGAATTGTATTACCTTGATTCAATTGAAGAGAGACATTCCCTACGCCTTTCAAGGGATATTTAGAGTTGTCCCCAAGAATAATTTCCAAGTTGGTCTCCTTCTTTATCATATTAGAGAGAGCTTATTTGTAACCAGTGAAGTGCCTTGAGGCACCACTATCAATAAGCCAATTGCTCAACGAGTCCGGAGGAGACGTAGTAGAGAGGGCCGATATCAGATAATATTCATCTTTCTTATTGTTAACAACGTTAGATTCATACCTGGAGTTTCTTGCCTTCTTGGAGGGTTGACCACTTCCTTGATTTCCGACATTCCTCTTTCCTTTGCCATTGAACCTGCCCTTTCATTGACTGTTGTTGGAATTGCCTCGGGAGTGATTTTGATCATCGTCATGAGATGTGTCCTTTCTATCAAGACGCTCCCTCACATAGTGACCAATTTTGTTGCAAATAAAAGATCTCCGCTTCCTTCCACCTTTCAGTCCGGCCTTTCCCTTATGTTTTGACCTGGAATTATTTCTCCTTTTAGCATGAGAGGAGAATGCTTCGGGATTGCCTCTAAGTGCAGGGATTTCATGCTCTTCCATCCTTGTCTCTTCTTGAATGCATATCGCTATCAATTCCTCAAATCCTGGAATTACATTATTGTTGAGAAGAGTGGTTTGGAATATATACCATTTATATGGGAGCCCTCCAAGAGTTGTGATGGTCAGTTCCCTGTCAGGAATGACTTCCCCAATTGATAGGAGATCATTCTTGATCTCGGTGATCCTTAAGAAGTAAGCTTGCATACTCTCATCTTTGCCCTTCTTAATTTCCTTCAGCGTATTCTTAAGGAACAAAACTTGATTTGCATCATTAAATTTAAATAATCTTACCAGTTTATCGTAGATTTTCTTGGAGGTGGTCAGCTCGGAAACATAGGCCACTAGGCGTTTGTCGATAGAGTCCCGGATGATTTTCTTTGCTTTGACTTCGCCCCTAGTCCACTTGTTCTTTGCAGCAACAGATGCATTTGATGGAGTCTCAATGATTCTGCCTCTCACATGGTCCAACACTTCCTGCTCTTCCAATGTCAGATCGAGAGACATCTTCCATCCATGATAGTCAGACTTCTCACGGAGCTTGTCTTCAGTGGGGAAGTGTGATGAGGACCCTATGAAGTCTTTAGGATTGCTTCAACAGCCTTCGGTGATTTCTCTTGCTCTTGCTCTTGCTTGGACTTTGTCTTCACCTCAGCTTCGATACCATGTTAATTTATGGTATGTTCTATGCTTAGGGAAGTTTACTTCAATTCTTCTTATTAGCCACCGTTTAGCAATCACATAAACATAAAGTAAAATGCTGATAGAACATTAATAGATCGACCGAAGACAAGCCAAGACAAGAGACACCAGATGTGGTGGTTAGCCAGGGACAAACCCCAATGCAAGGAAACCCTTTGATCAATTCTTCTTTAATCTTCAATAGTTTAGCAGAGAGAGAAATAGTACAATTGTACAGATCTATAATTTTATGACAACAGTAATAGAAGCCCTAACCAACACTTGCAAAGTAGATCAAATGGTCCAGAAATGACCTTGAGTCAACCTTAGTCAACTCAACCTTCAACAACATTGAAGGACAACCTGAAACAACCCAAAAGAAATGGTCAAAATAGGTCAACGTCTTGGCAGCCCTGCGGTTAGCCCTAACCAGTCAGCGTTGGTCACTTCGTGAGTCAAATTAGGTCCATGGATGGCAGATCAGAATTGCGGCTTGCTTTAGGGAGACTCCCCACACTAGGCCATAGTGAAAATGCCTCCCTCACTAGGCAACGTAGTCCTCCCTTGCTTGCTGCACCCAGGTCAACGAAAGTCAACGCAGAACAGACCTGCGTCCTCCTCCTTGCTACGTCTTCCTTGCTTCCTTGCTGCGTCCTTCTTCTCCCACGTGAGAGCCGCTCCTTGTTAATCCAATCAAGTAAGGAGAGAGATAGAAAAGAAGATAAGATGAGATGAGATGATGGAATAATGCCACCAGCTATCTTGTATTTATATGAGACATTGAACAAGTGTGCCACATATTTAGCTGCTGGCCGACCTTGACAATTTGTCAAGTAATTACAAATAAATTCATATCTCCATAAATATTTGTCGGAATTGGATGATCGTTAGATCAATCCTACACCTCTCGACGAGAGGAATCCTAGAAAAATATCAGCTGCCATGAATAAGATGACCCACATGGAGTTTGGCCCTAGTTGCCAATTTTAACAAAAACATACTTCCAATGTCACTGTGGTACAGAGAAAAATCCTTCACCTTTCGGTTGACTGTGGTCAACTTCTGTCAAATGCGAAACCCTAGCTCAAAACCCCAGATGCTCCCTTTTGGTTAACATGCGAATGACTATAGCCTCCTAGTCGCTCACTTAGCCTCAACAAGCGTGCGATTGTGGTCGATTTAACCCAGTGTTATACATGCGACGGAAAAACAGAAAACCTTATCCGTACAAGCTGTAGACCTGAAACCTTGGACACTATGTGAGCTACCTTTGTCGAACCTGTGCCAGCCAATTCAGAAAGAAGAGAAGAAGATGCTTGGTTGGTGTCCAAATGAGGTCTAGGTCACTTGTATTTATAGGCTTTCAAGGATGTCCAATAATGTCCATTTGATGTTGAGATCGACCTATCCATATGTCCATGTGTGGGTACAAAAAATTCAAAATCCAACTTCTGCTTGTCCAAATGAGGTGATCTTTAGGTCGATTTGGTCCGGTCAAAACGAGGAACTCAATGCCATCATCATCTCCATCATATGAGTTGTCCAAGGTGGAATTTGACTGTAGTTTCATATTTTAACACTCCTCTCAACTAGGGAGGATTCCACCTGTCAAAATATGTCCATCGATCAATATGTCATCCTTTCATCGTATGTCCCATCTTTGCTCAACTCTATCTGCTGAAACATTCTCAAATCTAAAGAAGAAGAATAATCGGGGAGCAAAAGCTACCACCCTCTATCTCGTCGGAGAGCACATCTCAATCCGAAACCACATCGGGGAGCTACTACTCAACCCAGTATCTCATGGGGCATTTACCACTACGACCCCATATCGAGCAATAGGTGATATAGGGGAGCCACTACTTAACCCATCCTATTGCCTACTAATCTTCCCAACAGTGACCCTCAAGTGTCATGTGGTTGAACATCTACATCATAATCTGTGCTTGGGTGAGATACCGACTTATCAAAAGGTAATGATCACATGCCCCAAGCCTCCTTAACTCATTGGCCAGACGGGGAGGGACAATCCCAACAAGCCCAACTTGTGGGTATGATGCCAACTGGGGTATACTCTACAAAGACTAAGATAGGGTAAGCTACTATTCCAACCTTGTGGGTAACAGATAGGGGTGAAACCTTCTTGTCCGGAGATCCCTTAACCCCAGGAGCCCTTTATCTCAATTCCACACCTTGGGAGGTCAAACAGGGGGGAAGAGTTGGCTTAGTGTCCTCGATCAACGATGCCCCTTATCAGGAGGGGTCACATCCATCAGTCCAATCTTCTCCTTGAAAACCAAGAACTTCCCTTTTGGCAAAGCCTTGGTTAGAATATTTGCAATATGCTCATTTGTTGATATGTGATGGAGACGAACGACTCCTCTCTGCAACATGTCCTGAGTTAAGTGGTACCGAATTTCTATGTGCTTGGACTTGTCATGAAATACGAGATTCTCTACCAGACAGATCCCATTCTTGTTGTTGCAATATATCACTGTAGTGTCTAGGACCTCCTCAAATAGGTTTCCAAAGAGCTTCCTGAACCAATCTGCTTCGCAACTAGCCATGCTAGTGGCAATATATGCTGCCTCAATGGTACTCAATGCTACAGACTTTTGCTTCTTGCTCATCCAAGATATCATGGAAGATCCAACACTAAAACAACATCCAGATGTACTCTTCCTGTTGATAACGTTTCTTGCCCAGTCAAGAGCGGTGTATCCATGAAGTCGAACATCTTCGATAGAATATCTCAGACCAAGTGTGATTGTCCCATGCAAATATCTCAAACTTGTGCATGGAGAGGCTCAATCATGAATTGACTCAACGTTTTCACTACATAGCATATGTCTGGACGGGTTTTCACAAGGAACATCAGAGCCCCAGTAAACTGTCTATACTCGGATGGATTCGTGAAATCGGGTCCTGCAACTTCTGCACATAACTTCTTGAAGTTCATTTCCATTGGTGTGAGAAGGGACTTGCATTTTGTTATTCCAAATCTCTCTAACAACTTCACAACATATTTTCCTTGTGAAAGGAAAATCTCACCAGGCCTTTGCCACACCTCAAGGCCTGGAAAGTAGTGCATGAGTCCAAGGTCCTTCATCTCGAATTTAGAGGCTAGCTCCCTCTTACATTCGATCATTAGAGGCTCACTAGCGGTCAAGAATAGATTGTCAACATATAAAACGAAAATCAACGACATACCTTGGACTACCTTGAAGTAGAGGTTGGGATCGACATTGCTTGTGAATCCCAACTTCACCAAATAACTGTCTATGTGGACATACCATGCTCTGGGGGCTTGCTTCAAACCATACAATGCTTTCTTCAATCTGCAAACATGTGTCTTTCGATCCTCTACTTCAAATCCCTGTGGTTGTTCAACGTACGCTTCTTCTTGTAACATGCCATGGAGGAATGCAGTCTTCACGTCCATTTGATAAAGAGTCCATCCTTGACTTGCGACAAGGGAAACTATCAATCGAATGGTTGTATATTGAGCCACATGTGCAAATATATCATCATAATCTTCTCCCTCTTTCTAGGAGAATCCTCGAGCCACGAACCTTGCCTTGTATTTTTCAATGCTACCATCAACTCCATGCTTGATCTTGAATAAACACTTCGAAGTCACCACATATTTCCCCTTTGGTCTCGACACAACATCCCATACATCATTCTTCATAACTGATTCATATTGCTTGACCATAACATCTTTCCAAACTTGTTCTTTTATGGCTTCTTCAAATGTGGAAGGTTTGGCTTGAATCATAGTAGTCATGGCTGCAACATATCCCTTGTACTTGAATGGTTGCTTCCTTTTTCTAAATGATCTTCGAATGGGAATATGTCTCTCAGCATCCTGTAGCGTGTCACGGAGCCAAAGTGGCCTCTTCCTAGTAGGAGAATCTAAAGGATCCATAGGCTCCATGGGATCATCAACAATATCAGTGTCGGACTCGATCACAGAAGGACCATCTAGAATATCCGTATCATCATTCTTCTTAGGAGGAGGAGGTGGATGAAGGTCCTTTGCTTTTCCAAGGGCGACATCTTCATCAAATGTAACATCGCTGCTTATTGCAACCTTCCTTTGACCAAGAATATATATTCTAAATGCTTTAGAGTTTTCACAATATCCAACAAGCATACCTTTTCTTCTTGTAGCTTTCAATTTGTTCCTTTTGTCCTTTGGCACATGGAAATACACGAGACATCCAAATATGCAGAGATGACCAATGTCGGGCTTGACACCTTTAAACACTTCTTTGGGGGTCTTGTTTTCCAAAGCTTGATGAAGCACCCTATTTTGAACATATACGACAACTTGTGAAGCTTCGACCCAAAGGAACTTAGGCAACTTTTGATCATGGAGGATCGCTCAGGTAGCTTCTACTATAGACTTGTTCTTCTTTTCAGCTAGACCATTTTGTTCGGGAGTATATGGCACAATTGTTTCCTTCTTGACACCTTCCTTTTTGCAAAAGTCAATGAACTCATTTGACATGCATTCTCCACCATTATTGGACTTGAATATTTTGATCTTCTTTTCTGTTTGATTTTCATCCAATGCCTTGAACTCCTTAAATGTTTTGAAGGCTTCATCCTTATGCTTAAAATAGTATGTCCATGTCTTCCTTGAAAAGTCATCAATGATGATGTAGTAGAGATGGCCAACAATAGATTGCATGGGCATCAAACCACATTTATCAGAGTGAATGAGATGGAGGATGTCATTTGTCTTGTTCTCACTAGAGGGGAATGGTCCCCTTGTCTTCTTTCCAGTTGCACCATCGGGACATACTCCATCATGTTGGGCTTGAACATCGGGAATACTAGAGACCAATTTTTTCAATTTCAGAAGAGCATCATAATGTAGATGAGCCAATCTTCGGTGCCATAATTCACTTAGATGATTAGTATCATGAACCAATGCTAGTAGTGGTCTTCCAGTGACCTTGTAGAGTCCTTCATATCTCGATCCCAATGTGAATGCATCTTTCATAGGTGATTCAACAAGCCAAGAAAGAAACTTTCTCTTGATGAAGGCAACCCTCATCCCTTTGTCTTCCAAAGTGGATATTGATACCAAATTCTTCTTCAACCCAGGCACATACATCACATCATGTAGAAAAATAGATTCCCCAGAATTCAAGTGAAATTTGACGCGCCCAAAACCTTTAACAGGATGAGTGGAGTTGTCTCCAAGAATGATTTTCAAATTTGACTCCCTCTCTACCAAATTCGAGAGAACTTCCTTATAACCAGAGAAGTGATGAGTGGCCTCACTATCAACCAACCAACTATCCCACGAATTCGGAGAATATGAACTAGTAAGGGCAGGAATACGAATATATTCAAATTGATTTGCAACATTACTTTCATACCTAGAGAATTTTGACTTCTTTTGAGGACGACGATCTTCTTCATGGTCACTTGGAGCATCTCTTCTTCGTCTTTCATCTCTTCCATTGTGGTCATTTCTTCGGTCATCTCTTCTTCTTTGATCATTGAACTTGTTGTTGTTGCTTCTAGTAGTATAGCGTGGTCCATTGCTCTTCTCGGGGCAATCTTGAGCATAGTGGCCTTTCTTATAACAACTGTAGCATTCGATGTTCATGTATTCCTTTCTTCTACTTGGATTTCGAGGAGGAGGCTTTCTTGAATTTGATGGACCTCCTTTCCCTTTCTTCTTCTTTTTATCATGAGTGATGAATGCAACAGACTCTCCTTCTTCATGCTTTTGAATCCTTTCTCTTGAGATCATCCTTGACTCTTTTTGAGTGAGCTTTCCAACGATTTCAACAAATGACGGGATGACATTATTGTTGCTTATCACCAATTCTCTATCAGGCATAGATTCCCCAACTCTTTGCAATTGATCTCTAAGACGAGATATCCTCATTATGTAGTTTTGCACATATTCTCCTTTGTTCATCTTCGTGTCTTTGGGTTGATCTTTCAAGGAGATGATTTCATTCAAATTGTTGATTTCATACATGCCAGCTATCTTATCATACATGTCTTTAGACCTTCTCAAGTTTCCAACATATGCAAGTAAATTATCTTGTAAACCATCAACTATAATTTGCTTTGCTTTTAACTCACTTTTCCTGTGCTTGTTTTTGGCAATAGCAAAAGCATTCTCTCGGGGCCCAGGTACTCTTCCTTGAATGTAGTCCAAAACATCATTGTTATCAGCTATGATCTCCAACCTGACTTTCCATGCAGCGAAATTGAATGAGTCACCCAACTTCTCACTTTCCTTGAAGAAGGAAGTCATTTTGACTTTGACTAGATCTACTTTTTCGACTTTCCAAAGATGATTGCTTCAAAGTTGGTCTCCTTTTGGGCTTGTCCTTCACCTTAGCTCTGATTCCATGTTAATTTTTCAGATTGTTCTATGCTATATCAATTACTTTAGTCCAATTCCACACTCCAATTAGTAATATTTCCAATTACAATTAGTCTTTCTATTCATCAATAGTAATTGAAGATAGAACAATAAATGCAATGACGAAGGAGACAATCAACAAATCAACAAGAGACACCAAGTTTGGTCAAAGGCCAGGGAAAAACCTTACAAGGGGGAAAACCCTTTGAAATTCTTCTTCTATTAGATTGTCATAAAATGTTCAACAGGGAATACAATGAACCCAATACAATATCATGGAGCAAAATAGCCCAATACAAATCTGAAACAGTTTTCTAGAGTCATTGTGGTACAGAGAGAAACCCTTCAGCTTTCGGTCAATTGTGGTCAACTTCAATCAAATGTGAAACCCTAGTCGCTCCCTTCAGGTTGACATGTGAGCGACTATAGCCTCCCATTCGCTCCCTTAGCCTCAACAAGCATGCGACTATGGTCGATTTAACCTAGTGTCATGCGTGTGACTGGAAAACAGAAGCCCTAATCCGTACGAGTCGTAGACCTAAAACTTTGAACCCTGTGCGAGCTTCCTCCTTCGAACCTGTGCGAGCCAATTTAGAAAGAAGAGAAGAAGATGCTTGGTTGGTGTCCAAATGAGCTCTAGGGCACTTGTATTTATAGGCTTTCAAGGATGTCCAATAATGTCCATTTGATGTCGAGGCCGACTTGTCCAAATGTGCATCTGTGGGTACAAAAAATTCAAAATCGAACTTTTGCTTCTCCAAATGAGGTGATAATTAATTCAAATTTTGGTCCTCTCGAAAAGAGGAATTCATTGCCATCATCATCTCCATCATATGAGCTATCCAAGGTGGAATTTGATCATAGTTGCATATTTTAACAAAATTATCATGTAAATTAGGGTTTCGGCCCCTCTCTTCCTTCTTCTGCAACTTTCGATCTCCTGCACTTTCTTGGCCCTGTAATCCATTAGAAAACTCCCACGTGTGGCGAAGGATAACTGATTTAAGACTTCTGTTTGACTTCTTTTCCTTCTTGGCATAGGATAGATTCTTCTCCTTGTAATTTGTAACTCATCATATCTTCTTAATTTCAGATCGAATGTCATCTTTGTGTGTACACTTCCAATGTAGTCCAAATGGTTGGCTATTAATAGTAGTTTGAAGCTTCATTTGAGGCCGACTTGTAGTAGAGGCACGCTGACATATAGGAGAGGGAGCTGACTTGGTGGAGGACTCTCTTTGACACAAATAATTCTTCTTCTTTAACTTTAGGTGCTTGTTGACCACGACGTGTCAACGACCCATAGCAGTACCCCCCCCCCTTTTTTCGCAAAAGGGATAGCGCTTAGTCGATGTGTTCCTGCCATCCAGCTATCATCATCAGCGTGAGGATTATCTTATGATGTAAACCCAGTCTGCATTTATATAATGTAAATAATCTCAGCAAATCCATGTTGTGTATGTAATCACCTAGGTAAACCTACTTTTTTGGTGACGATTTACGTTCCGAGAGGTTTTTTGTCTCACCGATCCATTTTCGGATGGTTGGCAGAGTTTTCCTTCAGCCTTACCCCAAAGTCGGAATGGATTTTGTCATTGGGATCTTAGGGGAGTCCTAGTGTTATAGATCGAGTCTATGTAAAAGTGATTTGGGAATAATCCTAACTATTTGGTTAGGTTATTTTATTACAAATTGCTTGATCTGCTAGATTATATTTGTGTTGCAGAACTGGGTAGTCTGTGAGGGGCTTTTGTAGATGGGTTTTCCCCCTTGAGATGTAAAAAATGTAAAAATCATGATGTGAAGTGTCTTGAGGGTTAGAAAAATAATTTATCCCCTCATAGGTCCTAGGTCCTAGGTAAATTTAAATTTTCTAGAGGTAAAATTCGTGGATCCTTTAAAAAAATCAATCTTAACAGGTCAAGGGACTAAGGTTAATTGATTATTTTGCTAAATTTTAGGCCTTTGGTCCTTGGGGTTAAGTCAAAGTCAAAATTTTGAGGAAATTAATGCAAAATTTTAATTTTTGAATTTATTAAAATGCATTTAATTGAAAAATTCGAAATTTCCTCAATATTTAAACTTTCGACGGATGAGATTAAAAGAACTTTTGATCCTTATCAACGGTCGAGATCACTTTGACAAGGATAACTCGAACTAGCTTTTGGAAGATTTATCTTTAAATAGGAGGTCATTTGTCAGTTGATGGGATTCGATCTTTGAGTCGTGTGCTAGGTGAAAGCTCTCTTGTAATCTTTTTTCATGAGTAATAAAGAAAGGCTTTGGGGTTAATTTCTATTGGTGTTACTCTTCGTGGAAATGCTGTAAGATGTGTTATTTTCATGCATAGATTTCCTTTTAACCATTGATGATAGCTTTATGAAGAGTGATTTAAGCACAGGTATCTTGCTTAATCACTGGGGTTTGAATGGTAATTTAAGTTCTGAATATAATGACAGGTATCTCTATTAAATCTGAATTTTATTATCATTTTCTCGCTCTACGTTAATGGTTGAATTGAGTTGTGCAGAGAATTCTTGATTTTTAGGTCATCGGGCGTTCGAGGAAGTTTTCAGTTGGACCAGCCAACTCCCGATTAGTATTTTCTGAAGATCCCAACTGGATTGAATCCCGGGCTTATTATAAGAAGTTTTCATTGTTGATGCATGAAGGGTTTTGGGCGAAGCACCTCCGTTTAAGTTTAAAATTTCAAAACTTTTCTGTGCTAAATTGATAAATCTGGCTTTTAAGAGCCTCAAATTGTCAGATCTGGGAGCGGAGTTGGACTCGCACTCGCCAGATCTAGTAGATTTGCTACTCCTGTGCATAGATTTGTAATTTTTATTTTTTTATTTTTTTTCTGACTTAGGGTTTCTGGGGTTTCATTTTTTTGGTATATTGGGATTTTGGGTGTTTGTGTTTTCAGGAACAGGTTGCAGATCTGAGGGTGAAGTTTGATTTTGAAGCCAGATCTAGGCTCTGGAGGGTAAGATCTTGCCTTAGAACCATCTCTTGCAGGGGCATTATTTCTGTAGTCCAGGGTTTTAATTTTTTTTTATTTGGAGACGATTTTACAGGGGTTTCAAGTAATAAATCTGACACATAAATCTCTGGGAAATTTTTAAGGGTTTATTGGGCTACTTTTCTCTTTTCCTATCTGCTGCCTGGGATCTTCAATTTTTTTGTTCCCTAAAAAATTTTCGAAAGTTTTTTAGGCTCACAGCCTTTTTGCTGCTACCTGCAGAACCTTGCCTATAGCTCCTCTCTCATCTCCAAAGCCTCAAAATCCTTCCACGCTGCCCACCATTTCCCTTCTGCCCTTCCAGCTCCATTCGCGTGCTGTCACCATCCTGTGTCCCCTCATCTACTGTCGATTTTCCCATCTGCTCTTTACGCTACCACCTTAAGCTCGCAGCTCCATTTCCTGCAAGCAAAGCCTACAACTTACTAAGCCCTTTCTCTGCAGCTTGCTGCCATCCCCTGTTCCCTGCTTTTTCATTCCTAAACGGTGCTATCGTTGCCCAATCCCTGCTTCTCATCTCCACTCCATCGCAGCTCCTCATCGTTGTTCCTCCACCCTCTCCACGCTATCCCTATCCACGTATCCCTGCAGCAAACGCACACCCTCGATCTATTTCGCAGCGTATTATCCTGCTCACTGCCCATCATTTCTCCCTTGCCCTCCTCACGTGGTCCTCCTAACCTGCTATACCATCCAATTATCCCTCTCTCCTGCGCCCCTTGTCCATTCTGTCGACCTTCATCATTCTGCCGTCGAATTCCTCTTTCCCTTCCGCCGTCGAAGCCTATCCAAACCTGCAAAAAACAAACTTCGACTTCATTTTGTCTTATATTTTTTTTCTTTTGCATATTTGTTGGGTTAGTTAGCATTTTTGATTTTTCATTAAGCTAGGCTTTATTTTCATGTTGGGTTTATGATTTTAATTGTGTCCCTTCTTTATTTTTATTTTTTGTTTTTTATATATTTTGATTTTAAAAAATCTAAAACATATAAAAAGGGTTTTCGATTTTGGTTTCTCTTTTCCACTTTGATTTTTTTTTTCTAAAAGATTAAAAATCCTAAAAACATCTAAACTATTTAAAATCCAAAAACATTAAAAAAAAAATTTCCTAAAAAAAGGGGCTGAAAGGGACTTCACATTACTTGTGACTTTGAGAAATCCTAAAGAATTAAATCGAAATAAATTTCACATTTAAAGATTTAAATTTTTTCAGGCCCATTAAAAAATTATTAAATCTTTTTCACTTTATTTCGGTCACATTTAGTCTTGCTTAATATATCGAGAAATTCACTTAAGGAATAATTAAGTTGTCAATTTAAAATTTTTTCTTGGTGTCTTTTTGTGCTAGGGCTAAGTCTGAAAGAAAACTTTTGTGGTAACAACATTTCCTTTTCACTATAGTTAAATGTGCTTAAATTTCTATATCTAAAGATTAACTATTGGAAAGTGGTGAATTTCCTAGATTTGGGTCATTAAGCATAATCATTAAATTCTGGGATCTGAACTGGTTAGCTTTTAAATCTCGTGGTTGTTTAAAAGCATTTACATCTCTTGAAATTTAATTGCTAAGTCATTGTGCATCTGTTGAATATCTTGCATGTATCAAGCGATTGTTAAAGAACTTTATCGTGAAACTATAAACAGATTTCATATCTTTGTTTCCTAAGCAGCAGCAAATCAATTACTTGGTTTTCATTTTATCTAGCGAGATCATTAACTCCACAAGTCATTGGTATTAATCATTTAGAATCTAATCAATTTCTAAGTTTTGCTAAGCCTTAATCAAGTATTTGATCGTCTCGCTGTGTCTCCCGAACTGGTTGGTTCCCAACTAGTTCTTCTTCATTCCATTTTTCCATAGGGTCTACCCCGCTTAGCTTGCTATAGGGAGACGGCTTAAATGGAGAGATTGAGGATTAGGGTGACAGCCCCCAATCTGAGCGTTGTCGCGGTCACTAGACACTTTGTGTGGCAACAGTGCCCATGAAGGGTCTTTTACATTATGACTTTGACTTTGATACAATACAGAGATCCCGAAGCACACGATGGGTACTTTGACCTATTGACTAATGATCCAAGCATGAAACCCATGCTTTAATAAGTCAATTTCTTTTACAATAAAATTTCTTTTTCTTTCTTTTGACAAATACATTACATTATGACTCAAATACAATTATGAAGACCAATACTAGTTACATTCTTCAACAGATTCAATCATAGTTCACATGACTGTCTTAAGAGCCAAATTGAGTACATCTTGTTGGGTGCATGTCTGCAGTTTTCAAATTTATGGCCTGATTTTATCATAACACATTGCTAGGTGCTAACATTAGCTTTAAACCTGCTCCATGGCATTTATCACATTCTTGGTTGTTTTGGGCATATTATCTTATTGTCCTTACAGATCACTAATTCTCTAAGAGTTTGACAGTAAATGGGTCCCTTGAGAAACAAAACCAAAATTTTTCACCTTTTGGAACATACAGTCAAGGAACGAAAATAAATTTGATAATGTATATTCATTGTGCAGAGTATATGTAGAAGGTTACACCACAGTTCAATTATACAGGAAACAGAACTGATCACAGCGAAAAGTCTATAGATTAACTTGATACGATCAATGCAAGTACACAGTTATTGAAAATAATTTGTTACTCGATACAAAATATACTCAATGCTTTACTCTTGCGCTATTTCTCTCTCAAATTGGGTAATACTTAAGTTATTCGTTGTGATTTATTGAAAATATCTTCTCTTCAGATTGTATTTACTATTTATTATTACGAAGTATTTTATTTGCTACATCTGCCTAACATCCATGTTGCTTGCACTGGCTCTGATATTCAGAATCCAAGGTGTATTTCTAACAAGATACTTAGAAGACAAGTAACACCTTTCTTATTGCAGCTTATATATCTGAAGTAGGAATTTCTCTTAAATAATTACAGCATATGCTTATACTATTCCGTTTCAACTTATACTATTTTGTTAATGTGGCTTTGTAGATCCGATTTCAATTGGACTAACCCCTGGACCCTATGGCTTGATATTTTCCTCATTTATACCTTTCTATTTCGATATACCAGTTTCAACATGGTTTCGTATTTTTGGGATCCAATTCTCTGACAAATCATTTGTCTACCTTGCTGGTCTTCAGGTTAGAAGTTAAAAGTTTTTATTTTACAATGTGTTTGTTTGTTGCAAAGCAGTACTCTGTTAGAATATGATGCATGATATTCTTTTCACTGGTTCTGCATTGTATTGAAATACGTTTTATTTAATTGTTGGCGATGTAGCTACTTATTTCATCACGGAAAAGATCATTTATACCAGGTCTTTGTGGCATCATCGCTGGCTTGTCTTATCGACTGAATGTCTTTGGGGTTCGCAGAATTAAGGTGTGAAGTTCTTTCTATTTGTCAGAGTTGTGTGTATCTTTGCTCAAACCAGTTGGTTGCTTTGAAGAATTTTTAGACACTTATGATTGTTTTGTGCTGTTTTTGTTTGATAATTATTTGATAATTATGGCATTGGATAGTTAGAGATTTCAGTTTAGTGTTTCAGGATGTTTTTTTTAGAGTTTGAATGTTTTGTATGAAATTAAGAATCATCTTAGTTTCTCTTTTCTTATTTTAATTTATTAATAGATCAATTGAGAGTCCTTTGAAATTATTTAGGCTTTTCTGTTGCCATATTACAATTTCTAATTATCATGATTCATGAGTTCATGAAATCATGGGTTTTTTGGGATAGCCATTATTATAGATAACTCATTCATAACCAAATGATTCCCAAGTTAAAATGAATAGCACCTTCTGTTAATTGGAATGCTTTGTCAGTACCGTCCGTAACCCTGCTGCTTCTTACAGCCTCACTTATGCATAGTTCAAACTTCAGATTGACATCCTCTTTGCTCAGAGACTATCTTCAGCTTCATATCTTGTTGCTGTAGAATTTTAGGCATGTTTGTTATCCCTTCAGCGAGGAGCAGTTATCTGTTTTGTTTAATTTTGGCAAAATGTAGATGACATGTTGCCATGCATACTTAGTTATCAGTGCGGAACTCATTTATTCAATTGTTTTATTCTACTACATAAGTCATTAAATACAAAAAAAATTAATCTGGAATTTGACATAGAACGATAACAGAACCTGTTCATAACCATTTCTGTTTATAATCAGAAAATTTAATACAAATGTTGTTCTTCCTTTAACAGAACCGAAATATATATAATAGGGGCACCACTATGGGTAATGCATTCTTTGAATAGATCAGGGTAAATCTGCATCCTTCTCTCTGATCCCTAATGCATCAAAGGTCTGGTTTTAGACCACCTAATTGTTGGAAATAATAAAACATCTGAGAAGCATAGTGTAACATGTTATGATTTGTTGAATGCACTAATTTGGGTAAGTGTGTTTGTGGACCTGCAGTTATCTTCACTAGAAAACTGCATGTTTTAGAAGCTGTGGTCAGTAATTGCAGAGAGCACAGACTTGAGTTGCAATGGTTAGTTGCTGATGTGGTGCAACCAGGGAAGGTCTACCTGACGATGTCAACTTTGATCAGAGCGTAACAGCACTTTTTCATTTGCACCCCGTGTATGAAAGTGCAACTATGTGAAATTTTAACATATGTAAATTTATGTGAAAAACATATTGGTGGCTGGGTGAAGGGACGGACACATGGATCCCATGCTCTGAGGGGGTTGCTTGTGGCGTGCCATGGGCAGGCCCATACCTGACCTCGTTTAATTGCCTCAATACTTCACCCTGACCAGTGAACTACCTCAGCTCTGACAGAACTAAAGCAATGAAGGCTCGGCAGTGGGCAGCATGGGTGGAGGACAGCAACCATCTATGCCCCCTCCTCGTGGATCGAGGCAGTGGAGCCGTTGCCTTGGGAAGAGAGGAAAGAGGACAGCAGCAGACCTCTCGTGGAGCAGACAGAGAACAGGAGTTCCCTATTGGAGGATTGGCAAAGAACCAAAAAATGAATGACAACAGGATGTGGCCAAGGGAGGAGAAAGGGAGTGGTCACAGAGGAGCGACCTGGTGAAAGCCTTGTAGAGAGACAGAGCAAGGAGCTGCTAGAACAATTGAAGGATGGAACTGGACTAGATGGTCACTGAGCCAGTGTTTAGGAGTCAGGGGTATGATTCCCTGCATCTTCTTGTGATGAGGTCACTAGACTGTGTGTGTATCTAAGCTTGAATGATCAATGGGAAGCTCAGTGGAGGACTGAATCACTGTGGTGCTTGCTGTAAGGCTGGGAAACCACCGAGACAGGGTAATCTGAGCCACTGTGGTGCTTGCTGGAATAGCTGTGAAACCACCTGGACAGTGGATTACGGAGTCACAGAACCTGCGGTGCTTTACATGCAAAGGCGGCTGATAAACCACCAAAAGAAGTTGATTCAGCCTCTTGGAATTGAGATATAACTCTTCAGATCCTGGGTGAAGCGCTGCGTTTTAACTCAGAGATTAAGTGAGTAACTGTGGTGCTTAATGCTGGTGAGCAGTTGTTAAACCACCTAGACAGTAGCTAGAGGACTCTCCCAGAAAGAGGGAGAAGATTATGATGAGATATTTTCTCTTGTTGCCCGAGACACTACCATCTAGTCTATCATTTCTCTAGCTGCTAATCAGGGTTGGAGTCTTCATCAGATGGATGTGAAGACAACTTTTCTTCATGGTATACTTAAGGAAGAGGTGTGCCTGGAACAACCTCAAGGCTTTGAGGAACATGATAGGGAAACCCATGTTTGCAGATTGAAGACAACCCTCTATGGACTGAAGCAAGCTTCCATGGCTTGGTATGCTCAGATCGATTGATATATGATAAAGCTTGGATTCAAGAGAAGCAATGCCGATCCCAACCTTTACTTCAAGGTTGTTCAAGGTATGCCTTTGATTTTGGTTTTATATGTTGATGATTTGTTGATGACAAGATCAAAGCCCCTGATCATCCAATGTAAGAGCGAGTTTTCCTCTGAATTTGAGATAAAAGATCTTGGGTTGATGCACTATTTCTTGGGCTTAAAAGTGTGGTAGAAACCAGGAGATATTTTCCTTAGCCAAAGAAAATATATTGTAAAACTCTTGGAGAGATTTGGGATGGTGGATTGCAAATCTATGGCCACACCAATGGAGGTAAATTTCAAGAAGTTAAGAGGTGAAGTTGCGGGCCCAGATCTAGTGGATCCTTTTATGTACTGATAACTGATTGGAGCTTTGATGTTTCTGGTCAACACTAGTCTAGATATATGTTTTTCCATTAACACTTGAGCCAGTTCATGGTGGAACCATTGCATGCTCATTGGATGGCCACAAAACATGTGCTGTGATATCTGCATGGGACAATCAATCATGGACTGAGGTATGTCTCTGGTGATGATTTGAGACTACATGGGTATACAAATGTAGATTGGGCTGGGAGTGTTACAGATAGAAAGAGCACATCAGGGTGTTGCTTTAGCCTTGGATCTGCCATGATTTCCTGGCTGAGAAAGAAGCATAAATCTGTCACTCTCAGTACAACTGAGGCAGAGTATATTGCAACTAGTACGGCTAGTTGTAAGGCAATGTGACTGCAGAAGTTCCTTGCAAAGTTGTTTGATCATGTGCTAGATACGACCATGATATACTGTGACAATCAAAGCGAAATCATACTTTTAGCGAACCTAGTGTTTCATGACAGGTTGAAGCACATCGGGATCAGGTACCACTACATCAGAGACATGGTACAAAGAGAAGCAGTGAGGCTCCAACACATTTTGACAGATAAGCAGGTTGTAGACATTCTCACGAAGCCATTATCCAAAGCAAAGTTCTTATTCTTCAGAGACCAGCTTGGAGTGTAGGAAAATGTGTTCCTCCTTGGGAGGGAACACTATTGATTAAGAGCACCGAGTGAATGCTCTTCTCCCAGTGTTTCTACTGCCATGTAGTTGGTAGGGGGGATGAGTAGAGCAACTCCTAGGTGTGATGGTACTCCTTGGAGCCATGGATTTGGCTGAGTACATGCGCCAATATGCATCCTACTTGCAAGTCACCTTCGTGTCATTGTTGACCAAGGGCCATGTTGAGATGGTTAAGCTTGTCGAGATTGCCACCCATCTGGCCAGTGGGCGAGGATGTTGGAAAATGAGAAAGACAATAAAGATTTTCTTGACCTTGATAATTACTTGTGATGTTTCTTATTATTATGATTCTTTATATCTTCTTTCTTTAGTCATCAAGCAATTACCAACAACAACAACACATAAAACAATGGACACAAGATGTAGGCACATGCCAGGGCAAAACCCCCCTCGAGGGGAAAACCCAGTGAAAGTAATTCTTCCTTTTAATAGTATTCTTTGAGATTCTTCACCCTAGACCAAGACCAAACCTTCCCTCCACACTAAGTCAGCGTCCAGAAGTTTGACTTCTTCCCAGCAACTTCGACTATGCAACAACTTTGATTCGAACTTAAGCAGAAACACAATAAATTACAGATATAACCATAAATACAGAGATGCAACATAAATAACACTTCATTTCATTAATAGAAAAATATTGAATTATGCTTACAAACATAATGGAAATAAACTAGCTCGGGAGATGGTAGCTTATCTCTGAGAAGAGATATGGCAGCTACATGCCTCTAAACTGTGTTACAATGAGGCTCAAGGCCCTATTTATTATTGAATAACAATAGAACAACGAAAACCCTAACCCCAAGAGATGTAATGCTAAGAGTTTGTGGGTCCCGTTAGGATTAGTTGGGCAGCCAACTTTCCGGGGTTGTAACTTGGTCATATTATCTCCATTTGGCACGTACAATACCTTGTTGGAAAGGTTCATCCGAGTACTACAGGATTTGCGAAAGGCCCGTGTCTACAACTATAGGCTTGTAACGGACCTAAAAAAAACACCGTTTAGGGGGGTCAAAACTGCTCCAAAATTTCAAGACCCAAAAAACTGTGAAAAATAGTAAATGCTGAAATAAACAAGGAAACACATGAAACCGACTGGAGGTCTAGGTGGAATAGGTTGGTGGCCACCAATATCCACCCTAGATCAAGACCAAACCTTCCCTCCACACCAAGTCAGCCTCCAGAAGTTTGACTTCTTCCTAGCAACTTCGACTATGCAACAACTTTGATCCAAAATTAAATAGGAACACAATAAATTATAGATATAACCATAAATACAGAGATGAAACAGAAATAACACTTTATTTCATTAATAGAAAAATATTGAATTATGCTTACAATCATAATGGAAATAAACTAGCTCGGGAGATGGTAGCTTATCTTTGAGAAGAGATGTGGCAGCTACATGTCTCTAAATTGTGTTACAATGAGGCTCAAGGGCCTATTTATTATTGAATACCAATAGAACAACCAAAACCCTAACCTCAGGAGATGTAATGCCAAGAGTTTGTGGGTCCCGTTGGGGTTAGTTGGGCGGCCAACTTCCTGGGGTTGTAACTTGATCATATTATCTCCGTTAGGCACACACGATACCTTGTTGGAAAGGTTCATCCGAGTACTACAGGATTTGCGGAAGGCCCGTGCTTACAACTACAGGATTTGTGGAAGGCCCGTGCTTACAACTATAAGCTTGGAACAGACCTCAAAAAAATGCCGTGGAGGGGGTCAAAATTGCTCCAAAATTTCAGGACTCGGAAAATTGCTAAAAATAGTAAATGCTGAAATAAACAAGGAAACCGATGAAACTGACTGGAGGTCTAGGTGGAATAGGTTGGTGGCCACCAATATCCACCCGAATCATTCCTTCCCCCTTAGGAAGCAATGGTCCCAATTACGTGCAGAGCTTCCATGAGGTGAAGAAATTTCTGTTGAACCTGGTCCCTTGTGAACCACTTGCCCTGGTGAAGGAGTTGGTCTGCTTTGACAACTCGATATAGTTGGATCTTTTGTTGACGAGTGTTCTTTACCTGCGTGTCCATGAGCTGATCGTTGCGGCCTGTTCCACGCAGTCCGGGTGGAGCTCTATTGGTGTGAGTTGTTCTGCAATATCGAATGTGTCCAACAATGGTGGAAAGTATGGCCAAAGGCAGTTTACATTGAACACTGAGTGCAAACCAAGGAACGATCGGATGCTGAGCTCGAAGGCATTGTCACCGAAAGCCTTGGTGATGGTGTATGGCCCATATCGGAGTAGACGAAGCTTGCAGTGGGGTTCAGCGAGGCGCTCCTTTTGGAAATGTAGCCAAAATTTGTCGCCCACTTGGAACTTGTGCGACACTCGATGCTGATCATGGCGTTGCTTATACTTAGCATTGGCTCTGTCCAATATATCATGGACCTGTTGGCGGATGTGTTGAGTGCACTCAATGAAGTTGTTAGCCTTGTCGGCTTCAGATTGGATGTGAGCCGAATCTGCCTGAGTGGTTGCAAATGGTATGGCCACATCAATGGGTCATAATGGCTGAAATCCCAACCCTACCTGAAAGGGGCTATGGCTTGTTGAGTTGTGGAGAGCTCTGTTATTTGTGTTGGACATAGGGGAGACTTTCATCCCATGTGCGTTGATGCTTCGAGTTGTACATGCATAGAATGTGTATGATCATCTTGTTGACAACTTCTGTTTGGCCATCAGTTTGGGGATGGAAAGCTGCAAACTTAGTAAGTTTTGTATCCAACATCGTCTAGAGACTTGACCAAAATGCACTCAGGAATCTACTGTCCTGATCTGAGACAATGGACTGTGGGATCCCAAAGTGTACCCACACTCTCTCAAAGAAGAGCTTAGTAGTGGCCTCTACTTTGATAATCTTCTTACAAGCCGCCATGATGGCCATCTTAGAGAATCTGTCGATGACCACGAAAACGCAGTCGTTGCCGTGCTTAGTAGAAGGAAGGCCCGACATGTAATCCATGGAGATAGATTCCTAAGGTCGACTAGGAGTAGGTAGAGGAGAATATAGGCCTTGCTTCTTGATGGTTGGTTTGGCAATGGCGCAGGCGGGGCAGGATCTAATGTACTTCCCAACATTCTGACGAAGTTTCAATCAATAAAAATACTTCTGCTGTACCGCCATTGTTTTCTCTACTCCGAAATGTCCAACGACCCGACTGTAGTGTGCCTCCCAAATCATCTTGGCACGCTCGCTTGAAGGAACACAGATGTGTCCCAGGTGGCATAACAGTGCATCCTGAAGGTGAAAATTTGGAACTTGCTTCCCTTCCAGGAGTGCTTGGTATGTGCTGCTGAACTCTGGATCTCTCTGGTAAAGCTGCTGCCACTCTGAAGTCTCGTGTCCACAGGAGTCGAGCATAGTGATTAGCTCCATGACTGGTGGTCAGTTGAGGCAGTTTGCAACATTGTTGGCAGTGCCCTTCTTGTACTTAATGTTTAGATGGAACTGTTGCAGGTAAGTGGACCATTTTTGATGGCGATCATTCTGCAACTTCCCTTATGTCTGTATGAACTGTAGGGGTCAGTGGTCTGTGTCGATGACCGTTTCCTTCCTCAGAATGTAATGCTTCCATTGACGGCAGGCCTGCACAATCGAATACATTTCTTTGTCGTAAGTGGGATACTTTCGGACTGTGTCTGAAAGCGTCTCACTATGGTAAGCCACTGGATGCCCTTGCTCTGTAAGAACTACACCGATAGCGTAGTCAGAGGCTTCTGTCTCAATCTTAAATGGTTGCTGTAGGTCTGGGAATGTGAGCACTAGTGCAAAGCAGAGGCAATGCTTCAACTCGGAAAACAACTGCTGTTGGGTTTCAAACCAAAAATTTTTTCCTTTCGCTCTGATCTTAGTGACTTGACTTAAAGGCCAAGTGATATGAAGAACCCCAACATGAACCTGTGATAGAAATTGGCAAGACCTAGAAAGCTGCAGACCTCTATTAGTGTCGTTGGGGCTGGCCAATCCCGAATGACTTGTATTTTGGCTAGGTCCACATACACCCACTGCTCATCAATGATGTAGCCCAGATATTGAACCTAGGTCATGCCAAAAGTGCATTTCTCCAAGTTAGCACACAACTTGTGTTGTCGGAGGGTTTGAAGGACTTGTCGAATATGGTGGAGGTGCTCTTTCCAACTCTGGCTGAAGATCAAGATGTCGTCTAAATACAACACGATGAATACATTGGTGAAGGGTTGCAAGATGTTGTCCATCAATCTCATGAAGGTTGCAGGGGCATTCGCCAACTTGAAAGGCATGAGCAACCATTCAAAAAGGCCCTCCTTGGATTAGAAGGAATTCTTCCACACATCGGAGGGTTTGATAGGCACCTGGTGATAACCTGACTTCAAGTCAATCTTGTTGAAATATTTGGCCCCTTTGAGCTGGTCCAGAAGGTCATCAATTTGCGGGATTGGGTACCTATTCAAGACAGTGATCTTGTTCAGTGCCCGATAGTCAATACAAAGTCTCCAGGTCCCATCCTTCTTCTGTACCAATACAATCGGGCTCCCACAAGGTGATGAGCTTGGCTTGATGTGCCCTTTTTGCAACAGTTCCTGAATCTACCTCTTGATCTCATTGTTCTCCAAAACAGAGCGCCGATAGATCGGTCCATTGGGCAGCAATGCGCCCGGGGTTAGATCGATGGAGTTCTTGACCTGACAGTGTAGAGGTACCCCTGTAGGTGAGGCGAAAATGTCCTTGTACTCCTCCATGACCTTGTCCATCTACTGCTGGTATGTAGAGGAGCCCTGTTTGGAAGCCGTGGCCACAACATTCTTCTTGCCTTGAAGGCAAATCATAAGGAAAACAAATTTCTTGGTCTGGGAAATGTTCTTATTGCATTGCTTTGTAGTGATCAAAGAGATGGCAGTAGGCGGGGCTACCTCTAGTATCCTGTACAACTTATTGGCCAAAGTAATAATCACAGAGCGAGGTCTAGACTCATATACAACATATCGCTTCCACAAGTATGGTTGTCTTAATAATACATCACAAACTTCAAGAGGAGCAACATCACATAGTACCTCATCCGTGAAGGGCTTGATGCTGTAGGGAAGGCGACATTGCTGGATGATGCAGAGATCTCATCCTTGGTGAAGCCACTTGATGGTGTACGACTGTGGATGTGCTGTAGTCTTTTGGCCCAACCGCTTCACGACCTCTGTTGAAATGAGGTTCTTTTGGCTTCCACTGTCGACAATAAACTGCAACGGAGATGTTAAATTTTAGGTATGTTCTATGCTTAGAGCAATTTATTTCAATTTTCATAGTTAGCTCAATATCTTTTCCAGATTGGCAATCACATCAACATTAAAGTAAAATGCATATAGAACATAAACATAAATCGCAGAAGACAAGCTAAGACAAGAGGACACAAGATGTGGTGCTAGCCAGGGACAAACCCCAATGTGGGGAACCCTTGATCAATTCTTCTTATATGTTC